>NJDC01001854.1:257251-288053 GCA_002245475.1 Calephelis virginiensis | reverse complement strand
TCACGGTGTTAGTGACGGTGAGCCTATACTCGCCTTTTACGAGCTGCCTGGCAAGGAAGGCAGATGGTCTATTCTACAAAGGAGCCCGGACCATCACGGGGAAAAATCAAAATCATTCAAAATCGTCCCATCTTCCCTCGAAATATTATTTTATTTATAAAACCATTTTGCGAACTCAAATCGCGCTACTTGTTTACTGGTATTAATGAAATAAACTTGGGTATTTTACAGTAATGATTGAAACAAAGTTTGGTTAGGTATACATTTTTATAATATAATAAAAAAAAATGTATTTTCCATTTTGATAGTTTCTCTTATTAGAAATTAACAGTTGTAAATAAAAAGTTGTAACTAGCAACAAATAAAGTAATGCTAAACAGGTTTCAGTGTTATATTTTAAATTAGTCTATGATTAATCAAAAAAAAGATTCAGAATTTCTTTTTTACTTATTAGTATCTTACTTTGAGATCAGTCTTAAAATTTTAACTATAACTATATAAAATCATCAATAATTATTCAACAAAAATAAAATAAATATAGGTACGAAAGTATAAAAATATTCGATAAATAATCGGTACGAAAGTATATAAATTCTTATTTTTCTAATTATTGATTTTATATAGTTATTGATAAAATTGGTAAGACAAATCTTAAAGTAAAATACTCACAACGAATCGAACCAATAGGACTATTCTGTGATTTTGCATGGTGTGATATATATGGTTATTAGTATAAGTTATTGATTTTTTTTTATTTAAGTGGAAGAGACTTAGTATAAGATTTTTAAACAATATTTTTATACTTCCGTACCTATACTTACCTTAATTTTTTTTAAATAATTGTTAATGATTTTATATAGTTATTGTTACAATTTTAAGACTGATCTTAAAGTAGGATACTAATAATTAAAAAAAGCGGATTCCGAACTTTTTTTTGTTAAATCATACTGATTTTATTTCGCCTTTGTGGTTTAGCGGTCCACGTGGAGCACTTGACTGCATGACGTCTCGGGTTCGATTCCCGGGACAGGAAACAAACAGATAATTTGATTTTTCAAATTTTCTAATAGGAAAGAAATTCGGTATTGGATATGTGCCCGATTGGCGATAGCCTTGTCACCTATCACATTGATTGATGATTATCACATTGTGGGACTTAGTATCTTCGGCTAGTCGTGGGTTATGCCTCTGGTTGTGCCTCTGGTTATGGCTCTGAGTTTTGGGGATATGGTCGTGAAGATACTTTGATTTTAGATAGATCTCCAAAACCTGTTTAACATTACTTTATTTGTTGCTAGTTACAACTGTTAATTTCTAATAAGTAAAAGAATCGCTACACTATGAAAATGGAAAATAGTTATTATTTTATTATAAAAATGTATGCCTAACCAAACTTTGTTTTAACCATGCCTGTAAAATACTCTAGTGTATTTTATAAATACCAACAGACAAGAAGAGCGATTTTAGTTCGCGAAATGGATTTATAAATTAAATAATATTTCGGGGGAAGATGGGACGATTTTGTTCCTAGTTTCACCCGATTTTGAATTTGGGGGAAGATTCGACAAAGAAAATTTCGGGGGAAAAGCATTCGGGGGAAACTGGGAATAGACCGTAAAAAAAGTTTGATTATTCTTACCTTCAGAAACATCGCTAAATTTTTATTGAATATATGTGTTTGCATCGGCTGTTGTAGGATATATGACGGCTCTACCGTGGTTACCAGTTTGTCAATATTCTCCAAAAGGTCTGAATGAAATCTCTCATGACGTGACATCTACAACAAAAATGAGTATCTTTAAATATTACAACGAATAATCTTTAAATATTATTATGAAATATTTGCGCGGACGCAGGAGCATAAAATTTGGCACACTTATAGTTTATGTGTAGGAGAAGTGCAGAACTCTAATATTTTTATAATAATAATGCTTATAAAGTACATTAAATCAATAAATAAAACATTACCCACACTACCATGCATTTAACACCCACACAAACAATATATTGATGATAACGATAAAAGATCACAGATGGGGCATTAAAAAGTTTGGAAACAATAGGTTTGGTCTTGAGAAATAAAGATGTCGTTCTTATCAATAAGATATTAAAATTTATTATGGTCGAATTTTGACCAACGGGCGACCACTAGTAATGTAAATAAAATCTTTAACATCTAGGGTCAGCCCTGAATATAATTTTATATGGGTTTGTATGGCATTTTGTAGAAAGTAAAAATCAGCACTGACAAAAAGCATAAGAATACAACCTACCTTAATTCGTCCAGTGTTGATCAAGTACTGAGCCATGCTTTTGACGATGATGTCGAAGAAGAAGCTAGAATACTGCATGAATTTATGTCCCAGCAGGAAGTCCTGTTGATTTGGATCGACGAACATATGCAGAGGTGCCGTCAGCACTGTATGGAGTTTGAACTCGACACAGTTAAATACATACTGAGAAAAAAATTAAAAAAGTATAAATGTGGTGTCGTGGGACACCAGGTAGGAACGAAGTTCCTTCGGCTAATAGCTAATATAATAGTAGAATCGACACAATTCATGAGTATATACAATGCATTGGCGTGGTGGAGTGAGGGAGAAAGAGAAAGACTACTCGCTTGTGTATACGACTGTCGCGCCTGCGCACGTCTCATATAACGGTTTTATTCCTCAGAATTTTTCTTACGGTTTTCCTAACACATTTTTTTCAGGGCTTGGAACCGGTTTCAAAAATACAGGTTAAAAAAGGTTTTTAACCGGTTTGGCCAATAGGTTTCGCTCCGAGCGCGACCGTAATGAGAGTTTTCGAAAAACTTTACTAACCGGTTTATTCATACCTACTTGCTGCCGCTACTTTTTGCAGCCGTAAGGCGTACAGTATTCACTACTTATGCAAGTTCAGACACGTTTTGTTTCTGACTAAACTTCATTGATCACATATTGCCGACTTACGGCCAATATTAGTAACCTATATATCTACAGGACTACAAAGGTTTTGTATGTAGTTGCGTTCATCTCGTTTTATGTGTATTTTAGATAGTTTAAACTTATTAATAACTCAAATTTAGACTCCGACTAGTTTCTGTATTATAGTTTTCTAATAATAAAAAAATCGTGAAAATGCATAGAAACTCGTAAGTTCTTAAACTGCAAACTATAGACACTACACTAACACTATAGACAAATCAAGTTAAATGACAATATCAAATTATTACCTAAGTGTATTCTATGAATTGTAAATTATTTTTATTTAGTTTATCCGTGAATTGTTACTTTAATTTTTAACGTTTTTAAGTTCTGTAATATTTGTAAATACTATTATTGAAAAAAAAACAGACTCCAAAACCTATATTAAATTTTAAAGTTTTAACTTAGGGTTGCCAAAAATTGTATAAATGAGTTTAGTTTGAAAGATTGTCTCTTTAAAAGTAAAGTTAGGAAAGTATTTTTAAATGATATCAAATTCGTGTTGGGCACAGCAATCGGTAATAACATAATTGTGGTCATTTCGGGTTTTCTATTACTTCATAAATAATATTTAACTCGTAAATGCCAACGAAATCGCATCCTTTGTTTAAATATTTATTTTAAACACAACAATGAATTCTAAAAAAAATAAAATAAGACCTCTGAAATAATAACTCAGGTAATTTTTATGTGTGTCTGTGATTTTATAAATAATTTTATTTCGTAAACGCCTATAATGTCGCATAATTCGTTGATATATTTATTTTAAATACAGTATTGAGCGCAACGTGGAACAAATGCAACATAACAAAGCACAGAACGTTTAAGATATTTTAAATTTGGGTTTTCTGTGATTTCATAAATGTTGTGGCATGACTTTATAGCCATAGATGATGAATATAAAGTTGCATTTACCGTTGGTATATTTATGTTGAATATAACAAAAAGTGCAACTAAAAAAAATATCACATTAATAAACAAAGTTTAAAAAACAAACCAATATTTTTCATTTTTATGTGTGATTTCGGGTTTCCCGTAATTTTATAAAATAATTTTTGTCACGTGACACGCCTATAAAGTCGATATTTTACGTTTATATATTTACTTTAAGAATAACATTGAGCGCATAATCAGAAAAAAATATCATTCAAAGATACTGAACTTCTTAGATATTAAATAATTTTATACATCATTTCGAGTTGTCATAAACAAATATCTTATACTCGCATAAACCGCACTTTATTTCTAAACACATTTATGATCAGGTTAAAAATGAGTGCAATTATAAAGACATCGCAGTAAAAACATACGGGATTTCAAAGATATTATTTAATTTTATCATTTCGGGCTTTCGGTAATATTATAAATGTTTTAACTCGCAAAAGCCTTTAAAGTTGCAATTATCTTTATTATATTTATGGAAGACACAGCAATGAGTCCAACGAGAAAAAAAACACGGTACAAAGATACAAGAATTTTGACACAAAAACTATAATTTAAATGTAATTTCTGGTTTCATGTGATAACCTAAATAAGTTTTACCCCCTAAACACCTATGTCGAATTTTTACATGTTTATGTTAAGCTCAAGAATGAGTGCAACTGGGACAAATACAGTAGTAAATGTAGGACTTCTGAGATAGTGTATATTTTGGCAAAGACATAATTCATTTTTATATCATTTCGGGTTATCTGTAATTTCATAAATAAATTTCATATGGTAAATGCCAACAATGTCGCATTATTTATTTACGTATCGAAATCACCCAGGTAAGTTGTTGTATGTCAAAAAATTGCCTTTTCGTGTTTTTACTGAAAACTATTAAATAATAATTTTGTACTATTTCATACATTTTAAGTGAAAGAATATGATGTTCAAGCAAGTGTCATAAGTTGATAACGAACTAAAACATTTTATAGATCTTTGACATGCTCTATTCTATAAGAGCACTTGGAGGTTACAACTGACGTAGAAGGTATTACATATTATTTCGACCACAACAATGAGTAGAACCAGGATGAAAATAACACTCAATGTATGCAGAACTTCTGAAATATCTTATTTTTACATCTAATTTTGGGTTCTCTGTGACTTGAAAGTATTTTTTACTTCGTAAACACTTATAAAATTGCAATCGTCATTACTATATTCATGGTAAGCAAAGCAACAAATGCAACCAGGAAAAAAAAGGCAAATAAATTTAGGACTAAGATAATAACTCATTTTTATAATATGTCACTGGCCAACCCAGTGAACTTCGTAAGTACTTCGAAAGTATGTTTTTCCTATTCTCGTTGCAATTTTTCTCTTCATCCGAATTTTCACCTAACAATAACTAACAATAAAATAAAATAAATATGTAATCAAAATTGGTCCACCCGTTCAGGCATTCTGCGATGATCACGCGAAAAGGGTATTCATATACATGTAGATTTTCGTGGTTTCTATGAGTTCATAAATATTTTTTACCTCGTGAAAGCCTACCAAGTCGCATTTTCTGTTGATATATTTATGTAAGATACAGTGTCGAACACCAGTTTAACAAAAATAACAGTATCAAAACTTCTTAGATATATTATCTACACTGATTTGAGATGAAATTTGAGGTTTTCTATGATTTCATTTATAATTTGTATCTTATGAACACCTCTAAAGTCATATTCTTCGTCTATATGTTTATGTTCAGCACAAGAATGAGCGCAACCAGGAAAAAAATCACAGGACTTTTAAAATATGTCATTTCGGGTTTTCTGCGATTTTATTAATAATTTTAATCTCGTAAACACGTACAATGTCACACTTTTCGTTGATACATCAATATGAGGCACAGCATTGTGTAATTAATATTTCATGACATAACCTATTATTTCTGGTTTTCCATTATATAACACTAAAAGTGTTATTATTTGCAACAACCCTATTTCCTTAGAAATCTTTAAAAACTTAGAAATGCAATAACTTTGGGGTCCTGTTACATATTATTTTACAATTTTGAACATTTGACAATACCTTTTTACATTTGACAATTACATATTTAATTTTTTTTGTAAAACGCTACAACTTTACGGCTGATTTTTTATATTTTTGAAAATTAAAATTAAAATGAAGGCAAAAATGTGTGTTGTGTAGTTTTTTTATTGCATTTTAAAAATTACAGTAGAACTACTACTGACAACTACTTCAACGATCATTCTATATATATTTATATATACAATATATATTTTAATAGTTCTGTAATATAATACGTACCAAATTCAAGAAAAATCTCAAAAAAATGTCACTTTAACTTCAAATAAAAAACTAAGTAACAAAATTATAATTTTATCTAACATGTTTCTTAAAGCGATGCGTACACATTGAAAGTTATAAAGTCCAAAAAAAAATTGTGATTAAGACCAAACATCAAAAAAGGGATTCAATTTGTAATACATGATTTTTGTGTAATTTTAACGCAGCCGATACCGATGAAATAAAATAATTGTAAATATTCACTTATCTATGCTTGCAAAATAGTAACTTTCGTACGTAACAGTTCATTGATCAATTGTCAAAAGAGCAAAATCGAAACCGGTAAAAACCTTTATTTAGAGCCAAAACCTATTTTTACAAGTTTTTTAGTAATGCCGTTTTTTTAGGGTTAAGGTAAACTGAAACTTTTGCTCTTTGAGTACTTGCGTTGATTTAGGTTTTCAAATAAACCGGTTAACAAGCCCTGTTTTTCTCAGCTCGGTCGCTCAGCAACTGTCGCGCCTGCGCACGTCCCATTTAACAGTTTTGTTCCACAGTTTTTCTTACGGTTGTTACTATTACATTTTTTCAGTTCGGTCGCGTAGCAACAGTCGCACCTGCGCACGTTTCATTTAACAGTTTTATGCCAAGGTTTTTTCTAAGGTTTTTACTATCATATTTTTCTCAGTTCGGTCGCGCAGCAAAATGCCTATCTCCTCCTTGTCTGCCGTAAGGAGCTTCGTTCCAATAATAATCTTATTTTTTTGCACTATGGTATGTCTGTCCTATTGTATGAAACAACCGTCGCTTACTGGTGCGCTGCTCTTATGGCACGTGTGTAAATCTACCAGCAAACTTACCCTCCAATACCGAACCCGACAATCATACGCTCTGATGCTTTGGTGGCAACAATCTAACCCACTTATCCTCACAAAATGAACCAAAAACAAATATTACAGGAACTAGCAAATTTTTAGCTGTTTTTTATACGTAATTCCCAGGCTCTTCAAAAATACGTGCAGGCAGTTTGGCAGCTGAGAGCCGTCGCATTTTGCGCAACACATATTTACAGTAGAAAACAGTTATTTTGAAATCATTTTAATCAGGACTCTTTTTAACCAACAAGCTTCCCTTTTTATAACCAGCTTTCCATAAATTCTTTTTTTTTGCCGATGTTGCTAGCTCCCGTACTATCATTGAAATTAAATAAGGAATTTTATGACGATCATTACTTCCACTTTCATTTGTAGAAAAACAGTATTGAATTCACGACGCAAAAACTTCGTGGTTGAGATATTTGTGTTAAAAAAGTATGTTGATGGTTGTAAAATACAAAGGTCTATCCCATACCAATAAGTAACATGCTGTTGTAATTGTTAATCTACTCATGACAATTACTACCGCCTTATCAATAAACACGGACTAAAGAAGGAGTAAAATTATTTTTTTGATTGAAAGATTGATTAGTAACACCCGGTTAAACTTTGGATTACTCTTGCCCGTATTCATCAAAATTACGGCTAATGACTAGTTTTATTTCATTTATTTATTGTTATTTTATTTGACAGGAAAATCAACAGCTAAAGTTTAAGAAAATTGGAACTATGAATTAATATCAATGCAATGCAATCAGCAAATTACCGATTTTCACAACTAGATACAAAATACATATAGAGGCTATAACACCAAAAACGAACAATTAAATAAGGATAATTACTACATAAAAAGAATACGTTATGTATATTCAAGTACATATTAATTTTATAATAACTATTGTCATTAAGTAACAAAGAAAAACATGTTGCATAGTAATGGCCTTGCCGATTCAACATCAGCATTAAAGAAGTCCAAATCAACTCCAGATTTTACCAAATTATTAAATTTTTTGCTCGCACGCCACATACATTTACTCCATTACTTTAAGAAATTGTTAGATTAATGTAAACGTACCTTTATATAGCTGTCCAAGAGATCTCTTCGACCATAGTCGTGTATCATGTGTACAAAGTGAACGATCAACTTGACGATTTGAAATCCCATGTCATTAGAATAACCTTTTTCGATAGTCTGAAAAAAAATCGTTATCGCAATAACTGCCACCGTAATATTCGATTTTTATTAACTTTGATTGACTGCCGATTTTACAAACCTATTAACGGTAAGTGATAGTGTTACTATTGTTTGGTAACCAGACATCTACTATTTCCTTTTAATAGTATTGCTCTATAACGTTTTATATATTTCCTAAGTAAAATTTATTTAAAAATATATAGAACAACGTTTGCAGGGTAAGGTAGATAGTATATGATAGAATTTAGACATTTCAAAAGTTACAGTTCTCGCAAAATTAAATGCTCATACTCGTTCATAATCGTGCTTTATCTCTTTTGCTTGGAAGTTGCTTAAAACTTTTATTTTGTGTTAATAATGTTGTATTTCATATTAAGTATTAACAGTTTTTTTAAAATATTTTTTTAGGGGGACTTATGTCGCTAAAGCGATTACGTCAGTCCAAGTTTTATAGTTACATACATACATACATATCTTCACGCCAAGTCCCCTACGGGGTAGGCAGAGAATATCGAGTGCCAGACCTCACGTTCCTGACAAACCTATCTGGCTTCCTTCACATTCACTACCCTTTTCATATAAACACGCCGGTTTCGGAGAATCTTGACACAACCCTTGGATAATATCCGAGAGATGTCAACCTTGATCTCCTCGGGTACCTATATCCATCCATATTCGCATTGTAAGTATATCTGCTTTTTCAATTTTTCATCTGTCATTCTTTCCACATGACCGAACCAGCGAAGCATGCCCTTTCGCATTTTAACACCAATAATTTCTTTCGAAAACCCTCTTTCTCGGATCTCATTGTTACGAAAGCAGTCAACGAGCGTTACACCACAAATTTTCTGTAACGCCCTCATTTCGACCGCATTTATCCTACTTTCATGCTTTTTCTGACATACCCAACTCTCGCTTCCATACAATAACGTTGGGATAAGCGAAGAATTATGCAAAGCGTGTCTAGCTTTTTGACTCAAAACCTCGCTTTGAAATAGCTTACCCAACGCTCCATTCACACTATTCCCTGCACACACTCTCGTCTCTACATCCGCGGTGTACCTTCCATCTTTGCTAAAAGCGCAACCAAGATATACAATTTCATTCACTTGTTCCAGCACTACATCATCAATTAAAACTTTTACATCGGTTCTGGCTTCGTCTCTTTCAAACAGCATAACTTTGGTTTTCGTCGCATTCAAATGTAAGCCCTTTCTATACAATCACCTTCCATAACTGTGACCAGTGTCTGCAGCTTAGATGGTGTAGAGTCCAAAAGTACAGTATCATCTGCATCAAGAAGGTAGTTCACTTGATCACCCGTACGCATTACCACATTCATAGACCTTAACCTTTGAAGACATTTGTCCAAATACAAAATAAGCAAGCATGCCGACAACACATAGATAACCAGCCAAACCAAGGCGATATGTTGCCGTCCACCCGCACACATGTTTTACAATCTAAATAAATAGGTGGCACAGCACTGCATAGACTATTTATAGTTAACATAAACATTAACATTGTGACAAAAAAAAGTTTCGGATATGTAATGAATATAAGTAATATATCATACTGAACTATAACAACAAACATACTAAAAACTTGTTTTTGAACTGCCCCTCCCCTCTCTTCCCTGTAACGTCACTGTACCTACCTGAAACTGCTTTTTTATTTTAAGAAAATTGGAATTAAGTATATGCTATATACTTATAAACGTACCATTAAGTCAAACAGCTGATTTAATATGGTGGGAAGAAAGGCCACAAGTGAAGTCAGATTGATAGCATGTGCCGATTTAAGGGCAGTGCAGACGTCGTGCCAGTTGGGGGGCACGGGGGAGCCCACGGGGGACTGCGCGTGCGCCAGCCGCTCCACTTGGGCGAACAAGTTGTGCAAGTGCACGTCCCTCGTCGCCACCGTGGAGTCCAGCACTAGCTGGCACCGGAACAGCTGCTTTTCACCTTCTACCCAAACCACATCAGGGCCAGTATTCTATAAAAATATATAAAAAACGTAGGGAAAAAATTTAACAACTTAAAATTATTATTTTTTTCGTTCAAATGCTATGAAAAATCAGTTCTTAAAAGTGATTTTCACAAGTTTTTAATTTCTCTAAATAATAACATAATGCAATGTATATATGTTTTTATTAATTTCTATTATTTATTACACTTTTAATTATGACCTTCTACTGTCTACAATTAGTACATACCCCTTTACCTAGTCCCAGTGGTTGTATGGACAAATATCCAGACGGCAAGTGTGTTGCGATTGGCAAGTTAATAAATTCTTCAATTAATTTTTCATTCTTTAATAATGGTGCCCACGCGTACCTAAAATACAAACTAATTATTAAAAAAAAACCAAAACTTTGATTGCAATGCTCGAGTAAATGAAATAAAGTTACTCAGTGTTGGTCGAGACTGTGTCTAAGTTCTAAATTTTAAAACATAAATTATTAAGGTTACAAAAATTTTATAATTATTGCTTTTTAGTTTTTTCCACGGTTTTATTCTTCTCCTTATTTTTCAGTTATTCTATTTGACCACCTGGTTGGATAAGGATACACGCCTA
This sequence comes from Calephelis virginiensis, assembly GCA_002245475.1. Taxonomy (NCBI): domain Eukaryota; kingdom Metazoa; phylum Arthropoda; class Insecta; order Lepidoptera; family Riodinidae; genus Calephelis; species Calephelis virginiensis. The sequence goes on along the minus strand of NJDC01001854.1, from coordinate 277,209 downwards.
ACTTCGCAGACCAACCGCGAGGCTCGAGTTCGATTCCTAGCGGCGACAGGATTTTGTGTAATGAACATTGATGTCTGTATTTCCGAGTCTGGGCGTTTAATAAATTTATTTCAATAGCTTTTTAAGTATTTTTACATCCATACCAAAGGCATTTATACTACAGCCGTTCAGAGGATGCGTTCCTGACACGTCGCGATTGAACTGACGACGTAACTTTGTAATGGCGTTGTAGTTACGATAAAAATATTATTGCTGGTTGTTTACCGTTTGAACAATTGATGAGAATTAAAACAACATTATTATATCAATAATCAATTAATGTTATAATATTGTGCCAAACTGAGTGTCAAACAACTTGGTAAACAATTTTTTTTCTAAATCTAAACTGCTTATTACAAGGTTATATATATACACACAGGTATATATATTTGTAGTGCTGTGCTAACAATAACAGGCAATACTATTATCGTAATCTGTTCTCATACAGTTATACTTTATAAAATAATACATTTTGTTTTTCTTTTTTAAAATTTGAAAATAATGGACTATAAGATAACTTTTATTAAATATAAAAATAAAACTACGACCAAACCGAACGCGCGAAAGAAAGTAGCATTTTTATATTTAGGTTGAAAATGGTAACCCCAAATGGCGTTATGGGCCGCCATTTTGTGACGCTAAAAAAGTCGTCTGTTGTCGTTTCGTGAGCATAGACCACGTTCTTCAAGTGTTTTCGATCAGGGGGGTGATTATGTAACTCAGTTACCAACTCAAAATGGATGAGTGTACATCGAATCGCTGTCAAATGACGTGTTTTGTATTTGCTATCTCCAGTGACCAACAGAAATACAATAGAGATAGCAAACACAAATGACATCATTTGATGTACATTTTTACAGTTTGAGTTGACAACTGAGATACATAATCACCCCCCTGTTTTTATTTGATTACCCGGCTTTCGTTTAATGGACTGTTTCTGCTTTTCAAACTGACATCGGCGCTAAATCGGACTTCGATTGTGTTTTTGTGACTTTTGGTGCATAATGCCTAAACGCGGACAAACATTGAAAAGTGGAGTCCGTGAGTTAATTATCAAGCTACAAGATTACTTTGAGCGGGAGCGACAAAATGGCGGACCTCTGGTACCTGTCGAACAAGTAAAAGAACGCGTCTCTCATGCGCTTGGAGTTAGCAAACGAACGACAACAAATATTAATAAAGAAAAGTTCGGCTCTACTGGCATGGAATTTTCCATTACGTACGTATCATATTTTACGTACTCCGAAGAAGAAACGTAGAACTAAACCCCTGACAGATATTGACAACTTCGACGCCGATGCAATCAGAAATCATATATATGGTTACTATTCCAGAAATAATTAAATATCTAAACAGGCATCGTTAAGAGAAGCAGGACTGTTTAGCGGGGGTAAAACTGCTTTAACCAAAATCTTAAAAGATATTGGTTTTTCGTATAAAAAAACAGACAAAAGAAAATTTTTATGAGAACTATACGACATAATTTTAAAACGGATAAGTTTTTTGAGAGAAGCAAAAAAAAAATGATAACTGGGATACTGTCGTGTTCATTGACGAGACATGGCTAAACGCCAATCACATGGTTTCCCGTTCTTGAACGGATGATACACAAGCGTCGACGTCGAAAGTAACAATGGGTAAGGGGGCCCGTCTGATAATATAACACGCAGGTTCTGCAAAATACGGCTTTGTGGAGAACGCGTTACTGGCATTTCAATCAAAAACCACAAATGACTACCACGAGGAAATGAATGCCACTACATTTAAAGAGTGGGTTCCAGAACGTGCTTTTGCCCAGCCTACCAGAGCCTTCTGTAATATTCATGGATAATGCCTCCTATCACTCGGTTTAGATACGGAAACCACCTACCCAAGCTAATAAAAAAGAAGAAATGGTGGCTTGGTTACAAGCAAAAGGCATTGACGCAAATATGCAAATTCTAAAAGCAGAGCTAATTAAATTAGTTAAAGAAAATAAAGCGGCAAATGTGCGATACGAAATCGATGAACTGGCTCTAAAGTTCGGTCATCGCGTTCTCAGAATTCCCCGTATCATTGCCAATATAACGCGATTGAGCTAATCTGGGCTCAAATAAATGGTTACGCCGCCCGCCACAATACTTCCCCACCATTCAGCACGAAAAAGATGATGACCCTATTAAAAGAAACCTGTGGGAAAGTCACAAGAGATGACTGGGTAAAGGTTGTTGAGAAGACTAAAAATCTGATTGTGGAACATTTTGACCTAGATATCAGGATTGATTCTGTTATTTATAATAATATAATTATACATGTAGGCGAAGATGATGATGAAGACACCACCTCCTCAAGCGAATCGGAGTCTGATTAATATTCTGTACGCACATTCAATTCAATGTACTTTATTGCATAGAAATACAGATTGTAAAATTGTAACAAAAAATAAATAAAACAATTTTATTATATTAATATCACCCTTTTTTGGTTTCCACTTAAATAATAACTAAAATATAAATTTTAAATGATTACGCCAATTTTAAAACGAAAATAATTTTAAAAAATAACGCGGCGGTTCATTTTGGAGATACGGTAGCGAACTGTTGTGCCCATCACTAGTCGTGACTAACTGATAGGTGTCCGGAACGCATTCTCTTCTCTGAACGGCCGAACTTTAATGTGCTTACTTTGGGGTTAGACCAATTCGTCTAATTTTGGTATTTAATTAGTTTCGACAAAAAACACCTCTAAAACAGTTTTTTTTTATAATACTGAAAGACAAACAAGCAGACGGATTTTCTGATGGTAATAAATTCACGCCGGCTAGAGACGCCTAAGGTGATAATGATTCATTGCCAATCTTAGGCCGGAAGGTTAGGCCTCGAGCAAAAGTAACTTTACCGGCTACCTTATAATCTGAACTGGAACACGTCAGCGGCAGGCACTGACATTATGGCGGCAGGAATAGGTAAGGCGGTGGTACCAATCCGTGCGCGTCGCTACAAGACTCTACCACCTAGTAGGATGTCATGGCAATAGTGACGGTAAGCTGTCCGTTGTTATTGTCGTCGTCTTATATTAAAAAAAACACTATATTCTCTAGCTAGCTCTAGGTAGTGTTTATAGCTGCAAATTCACACGAGTTTTACCGTATACAGTTAAGAAAATGTACTCTGTGCAGTAAATCTCAATTTCGAATGTTTTAAATCATCTGAGCCACTCATAGTGCAGCACATGTACGCGGTAATTGATTACTATTGGTTGTTGCGTACGCGTCATTTTTCGTAATACATTGCGTTTGTATAGTCGATATTTGCAAGTACACAGTGTAGGTATTTTAACTGAAATAGCGCGAGTGGTTGCTTTTTTTGTATTTACAATTCGAAAGGAAGATAATTAAGTCAGTATTCTAGTAATTTATCATCTTCAATTTTTGTCAGTGTTAGTATATGGGCACAGTGGTAGTAAATGGGAATTTTCTAAACTAATTTTATTTATCGCTATTTTCTTTAAACGATAGTAATAGAAAGAGACAAAACGCGTTTAGTGCTGTCAGATTAGTTTGTTCATGACATTTCTACATATTTTTAATCTATTCCTCAGAAACATCTAAAACGTTTGTTCTATTTTCGTTTAGTTACAATGATAAAAGATAGCATACACTTAAAATAAGTTTATAGTGGGTGTTCACTACCTTTATTATCGTATTACATTAATTATTTCGACATACCCTATACAAGTTTCCACATTGGTGTCATTTTTCTTGGTCAGATCACAGGATATATGGTAGAAAGTAAATAACAGATGGTGTGTTGATGTGATGGTGGTAGGCAGTCGGATCTTCACTTCGTCACTCCAGGCCGGGTTCGCATTGTGATGTAGGACGGAGCAACGGTATTGTGAAGTCATCCCAAAACGACCATATATCACCTGAAAACCAGAAACCATTACGTTTCGACGACTAAGATATGATTATAAGTGGTAAATGCCATTTGTCCTGATTAATACCACTGCCCGATCTATTGACATACTTCGGTCTGGGGGTAGCAACCGGTAAACTTACTTACGCAAGTCAGGGTTGTTTCACTCCGCAGTTTAGGTGCAATCAAGCATGATTAGTATTATGTCAGGGTTGATACTCGCTAGTAGGTAGGCTTTTGACAGGGACACTAGTCGCGTTGCGTGTATACGTAAAAAAAGTATCTTCACGCCCATATCCCCGAAGAGGTAGGCAGAGGCACAATCTGGGCACCCACGACTAGCCGAAGACACTAACTCCCACAATGTGATAGGTGGCAAGCCTATCGCCAACCAGGCACATATCCAATCCCGAGCAACTTTTTTTCTATTAGGAAATTGAAAAAAGCGAATTTTCTTTTTGTTAGACGACCCGGGAATCGAACCCGGGACCTCATGCAGTCAAGTCCAACACCTGGACCGCTAGACCACAGAAGCGAAGTCTATAAATATCAGGAAATTTGAATGTTTTATTACCGCAGACGTAGAATAAGCCTTATTTTGCTAATTTTGTGGAACCCGTGTAACCGTTGTGGAGGGAAAACTTTCAAGTAACACTAACTGTGACAAGCCTAATTAACGGTCCCATCGTCCACCACCACGACCAGACCACGAATAAAGTTCGAGGTAAACAAATAATGTAATTTTTCATGTCTTCCGAATGAAGTAAAGACTAACGGACGCTCCCCCGCCCACCATCGCGGTCAAATGACGAATACAGTTCTCAGAAAAACGATTATACAATACTAACGACGTATCAATACACTAGTGTAACTCATATAAACTGAAATGCCTCGGTTTTCGAGACGAAACGTACATCGAGTGCGATTTCGTGTAATTTCGTGTAAGATCGGCGATGAACGTGATAAAATGGAATGTTTCCCGTGGTCGGACTTCATTATTGTCTGGTCGCGGTGGTGGGCGATATGAACATTCGTTAAGCTTGTCGTATACGAAGGACGTGATAAGGTCTATTGTTTCCCGAGCTCAAGCTTTATTCGTGATTCAGTTTTACAGCCTTCCAAGTAAAATCCAGCCTCAAAAATTACACGATCCGTGGAAGTAGCAAAATAAATGCTTATTCTTCATCTGTAAAATGGCTTTCCGCTGAGTAACGCCTGATTCAATAAAATGTTTGATTACTATACAATGGTGGTAATTCTGCTCTTCATAAATTAAACTTATTTCAAATGCATGCTATCTTTTTCAAATGAAACAAAAACAAACGACAGACTAGTCCTGACATGTCAAATTGTGATGTTTTTAATCAACGTTTCCGAGTGATAAATTAAACGTCTGTAGAAATGACGTGTACGGTTTAATTTGACAGTATTAAAAGTATTTCGTCTCTTTTTGTTACTTTCGTTGTAAAAGACAACGATAACTTATAATTATTTAGTGAGTGGGCAACAAAATTACTACCAATATAAAAAAAATAGGTTATTAAGAAACAATAAATATTAAAATTATATGACGAGGAATGCGAACACGAGTTACGACAACCATATAATATTAACGTCGTCATTATTATTTAAGCGACTCAGCGGTACATGAGCCTTGTGATGTTTTAATTTTGATTGACATGCGTGAGTTTTAGAGTAAGTCGGATCTATTCGCTCAGCGGAATATGAGCCTTTATTAGATCGCTAAGTTCAAGTTTGCTTCCGTTTTGTATGTGAGTGCGTCTTCTGTGAGTTGTTTATTCTGTGCGCAAGTCGCTTTATATTCCAGCATAAAGTTATAGTCTTAGGCATACATAAGCTGCGTGTAATTCTTACTATCAAAAAATCGGTGTGCTTGATTGCCTTCTAATATATATATATAGGTCGCTAAGTTCAAGTTTGCTTCCGTTTTGTATGTGAGTGCGTCTTCTGTGTGTTGTTTATTCTGTGCGCAAGTCGCTTTATATTCCAGCATAAAGTTATAGTCTCAGGCATACATAAACGGCGTGTAATTCTTACTATCAAAAAATCGGTGCGCTTGATTGCCTTCTAATATATATATATATATATATATAAATACGTGATGCCAAAACTTTGCGAAAATTGCGTGGACACAGGAGCATAACATTTGGCGCACTTATAGTTTATGTGTAGGAGAAGTGCAGAACGATAATATTTTTCAATAATAATGCTTATAAAGTACATTTAATCAATAAATAAAACATTACCCACACTACTATGCATTTGACACACAAATATATTGATGACAACGATAAAAGATCACAGATGGCGCATTAAAAAGTTTGGAAACAAAGTAGTTGGTCTTGAGAAATGAAGATGGCGTTCTTAACAAGATATTAAAATTTATTATGGTCGAATTTCGACCAATAAACGACCACTAGTATTTATAACAAAAAAACATGTCGAAATTTTTACGAATTATTTTAGACAATTTGTTAAGTACTATATGCAGATAGACTGTTATCATCGGCTACCGGACAGCGACACACCTATTTACATCTATGGCGTCTGCCACAATTGTCACTTACCATCATTACTTAAGACATTAATAAGATTTACTAGCCGATCCTGCAAAACTTCGTATAGCTTGACATTAGCAGCTACTAACAGTTTGTATGGACAAATTTAAGTAAGGTTTTTTCATGTTCCCTGCACTTTTTCCGGTTTTTCTCTTCATATGATCCTACTTCTGATGACAACCAATATAACAAAAAAAAATTAGCAGAATTGATCCATCCGTTCAAACGTGATGGAATGATCGTGTGAAATGGGGATTCACTTCTAAACATATAAATTTAAGACTCATATAGTTATTTCTAAAGGTTGGTAATGAATTTTTCTCTCATATACCTGCATCGACCGCACATCTCCCATATCACTCTCCTTCAATTCTACGGTGCAAGCAATGTTCCTGGCTCTGGCAAACATTTTCTGTGACTCGAAGTTCAACGACAGCGGCCGCACATACAAGTGGTGGACGAAGGCAGCGTGAGGGGTTTCGGCTTCTACGTTGAGTGTTGCCAGCTCCACGGTCAGTGGGGACGACGGAGGTAGCGGGAACGGTTTTAACGCGGCGTACGAACTTGTCATACAATCTATATCATAAAATATAAACGACGATATAATGTCTATAAGAAAAGATTGGAGGATACTTGCACGTTGATGCGTTTAGACACTTTTTTTTTAATTACTACGAAAGCATATTTAGCCCTTTTTAGCACACGGATATGAATTAACCACTAAAGGTGCTGTCTAGTAAATTGGATTTTTGGACTATTTCACCACTCCAGTTAATCAAATTAGATGTTAGAGTTCTGCAAACATTTTCCGGGATTGATACCACCAAAGTGATGGTACTTCTCACACAGATTCCGCACAGTTACCACGATGTTCCGGTTTCCAGAGTGATAAGCTAACCTAGCTACGAAAGAGGTTCAATATCTAAACCTCAATTTGGTAACAAACCATTACCGTCTTTGAAGTTTATATACCCGTCTTTATGTTTTTACCATCAAAAAACCCGTCAATTCGTCCATCTTTTACCGCCTCGTTGGTCGAGTGGCTAACGTACACGCCTAACTACAGCGACCAACCGCGAGGCTCGGGTTCGATTCCCGACGGGGGCAGGCATTTGTGTGATGAGTACATATTTATGTATTTCTATGTATTAAAATTGGGGACTAACACTAATAACACAAACATATAATTTGCTTACTTCAGGGTTAAATTCAATATGTATAATTTGTCCAGGGATATTTATTATATAAGAAAAACTTAATTTGCTAAGCGTCAGTGCAAGACAAAAGTTGCGAGTTTAAGTCCAGTCTACGTTATTATTTCCAGTTAAAAATTGTGAAGGTCCTTACTTGGTATTTGTTCGGTGGTATTCTGTATCTGTATGCTCAGCCAGCCAGGTATCACAGTAAGTTTCGCCAGTTTCTCCGGCTTCCGATAGTCTGACAAGATTTTTAACAAATCCTCATCGGATATTTTGTTTGCCTCTTGACGGTATATGGCCGGAAATTCTGGTGTTGTATCTAAATCATTACTATATAATCTGTGGATAGAAAACTTATATTGTTAGCTTGCAATTTCAGTAAAAAAATATGTAATTCAGTGAAAAATGAATATTATTTTAAAGTAGAATAAACCAGTGGTTAACTTTCAGTGTTATTAGGTATGTATGTATGGTTCCCGTACTACCACTACAATTGGAATGTTTCGTACAGCCAAAATTATCTATATATTAATACGTGATGCCAAAACTTTGGCCCCCTTTTTACGAAAATTGCGCGGACGGAGGAGCATAAAATTTGGCACACTTATAGTTTATGTGTAGGAGAAGTGCAGAACGCTAATATTTTTCGATAATAATGCTTGTAAAGTACATTAAATCAATAAATAATAACATTAAACACACTACCATACATTTGATACACACAAACAAAAATATATTAATGATAACAATAAAATATCACAGATGGCGCACTAACTATTAAGGAAACAAAGTAATTGGTCTTGAGAAATGAAGATGGCGTTCTTATCAACAAGATATTAAAATTTATTTTGGTCGAATTTCGACCAACGGGCGACCATTAATTAAAATAAGACTATAAATATAGAAGTAACTTCAAAAACAGTATTGAATCACAAACGCGATGTTTATTATATCAATTAAGAAGCATATAAATTCATCCAAACATTTGTAAAATAAAAAAAAAATATTGTGATTATCGCGTATAAATAATTAAAAATGTTACAAATACGCGACGATTCAAGTTTAAAATCAAAATATAAATTGTAAAGGTTTTAAGTAAATACCTTAAGGAGAAAAAAATATTTTATTCACAAACTATTATTGATACAAAACTTAACAAAACAAAATTAACGTAGTCAGCTTCTTTGCTGTCCTGGTGAGTACCAGTTAACACGAAAAGTTCGTGGGGTGAATTCTAAACCTACTGACCTCTAAGAACAATTGGAAGTTCTATTGAAAGTGGCTTCTAGATGCCAAGTCCAAAAGATAAATTTGTGTATTGAACTTGTGGTGATGTATATTTATATAAGGTTACTCTACGTGAGTTTGTGCTTGAGATACATACATTATTTATGTACTCCACCAAATACCAATCTGACACAGCATTAGCTTTAATATAGTACATAATTTTAGTAGGTATATAGTAATAGAGTAGTATCCTACTAATTTTACAAATGCGAAAGTTTGTACGTTTGTTACTCTTTCACACTAAACTGCTAAACGGATTTTTATGAAATTACGCACACACATAGTATGTTGGATACTTGGATTAACACTGTATACGATAGTTTTTATGCCGAAAACATATTCTCGTGAGACCATTAACCATGCGGGCAACAGCTAGTAATTTAATAAAATTTTACTAAGCTTTGATACTATTATAATTTACATTATAAGATTGTCACAAAAAAAAGTAAAAGTAGCTTCACGCCCAATATCCCCAAAGAGGCAGGCAGAGGCACAACAACCAAGGCACCCACGACTAGCCGAAGACAATAAGTCCCACAATGTGATAGGTGGCAAGCCTATCGCCAACCGGGCACATCTCTCATCCCGAGCAGCATTTTTTTTATTAGCAAATTGGAAAACCCGGATTTTCTTTTTGTTGCCCGACCCGGGATACGAACCCGGGATCTCATGAAGTCAAGTCCGACACCTGGACCGCTAGACCACAGTGGCCAAACTATTAATTAATTTGTTAATCCGAAAAATATTTTGTTTGGATTGTATTAGTTCACGCGAATGATAAATTTTGTTTACAGATATCAACTTACACACGAGACGCTCAGGGGTTATAAGCTAAGATATAATGTGTAACTGGAAGATAATGGTTCCTGCTACGTCCGCCGCATTGTTGCATTATAGTCGAGATAATGACGACATCAGTTACAACCATACACATCGAAACTACCATGTGTTTGTGTTATTCATTTTAGCTCCAACGATACGTATAAATAGTTCTCACATTTATTTAAACAATTTAGCTTGCTAGCTCAATTTACCCCGTGCTGGTCCGGGCTCGTTTGCAGAATAGACCATCTGCCTTCCTGTCAGGCAGCTCGTAAAAGGCAAGCATAGGCTTACCGTCACTAACACCGTGACATCTGACTAAGTGGTAGTTTCGCAGCGACTCGAACGGATTAATTAAATTCGAGTAACTTGTTCAGGGCCTATAGCAATCCGTAAGTCAAAACGTAAACATTACTTCAAAGAAAACAAGTTGGTTAAAAAATTAACGCTCAAATTTTAACACAATATACTGCACGCGTTTTCTTTCCTGCTCATTTGCGTATCCCATTTCGTTACCCCGTGGCGCAATTTTGAATTAGCGCTAAGAGCCGCTGCAGTATAAAGCACAAGATTTCATAAGTCTACATAAGCCGTCTTATTTATAATCGAAAGTAAGAGTAAAGTTGATATTATAGTATCATAGTGTAATAAAAACTACTAGTGCTCGCCCATAGGTCGAAATTCGACGATAATAAATTTTAATACATTTTCTATAAATTTTAAAGAAAGAAAAAATTTCGCCCCAGACAGGACTTGAACCTCTTAAACCTTACCTTAACCTTTTAATACATTGTTGATAAGAACGCCATCTTCATTTTTCAAGACCAACTACTATGTTTCCAAACTTTATAGTGCGCCATCTGTGATCTTTTATTGTCATCATCAATATATTTGTTTGTGTGTATCAAATGCATGGTACTGTGGGTAATGTTTTATTTATTGATTTAATGTACTTTATATTCATTTTTATTGAAAAGTATTAGCGTTCTGCACTTCTCCTACACATAAACTATAAGTGTGCCAAATTTTATGGTCCTGCGTCCGCGCAATTTTCGTAAAAACGGGTCCAAAGTTTTAGCATCACATACATTAAAATATAGATTATATCAGTTTGGGTCTTGGAGTACTTTATTCCGTGTTTATTAATAAGACGGAAAGAGTTTTGCGAGTTAAAGATATATGTGTATTACAAAAAATTGGTAGCTTACAAAACAATTGGAAAGTAAATAATTAATATATCATTAAGTCACAATTTTATATTGAAAATGTCAACTAAATGACTGATTGATGTCTCTGAGTACAGTCGTAAGAGTAAGAGGAGAGCAAAGGTTAAATAATAAGTCATTACTAACAAGATCACTAGCGGTGGAATGCCTTTCTGCAAATCGTCCGGAATAGAATCCAACGCTTTATATTTAACCACCATCATAATAGGCCACGGTTATCTGTTACCATCACAAGAGCCGTGTGCTTATTCCTTATCAGATAAAAATATATTACAAAACTTACCTAAAAAGAGGTTTCGCCGCCCACGCAAAAGGCATGCGATAGTTTCCCACGCGGTTGGCATATGCCTGGACGTTTTTGTGAACTTTAAGACCCAGCCTTGGATCCTTTGTGGCTTTCATGTAAGGTTCGAGTACTTGGCTCACGTGACCTTGAAGGATTTTGTCGATTTTTACCACTAGAAATAAATCCGGATGAGGGTTGTTGACTGACAGCAATAGCTAGAAGTGAATAAAATATATAAACAATACAGTAACTTAGGGTTGTTTCGCCTATTCGCGTCCACTTAGTGGAGTTTGCAGGTTTGAGGTAAAATATAAAAATGTTCTAGATCTATTTTAGGATGAAGCTAAGTTTTAGCCAAAACGTCTAGTGATTATTTTTTAATAATTAAAATTACCAAAATAACGCGATTTCGCCAGTTCGCGTCCACAAAAACCAGATCGCTCCACCCATGGACCAGTTTGCGTCCACCAACTTATAAAGGGGTTAAGGGGAGATTTTATTAAGAAAATTTATAGAAATGTTGGGTTTTAAGTCTTTCTTTATAAATACATATATGTTCACGCCTATTGCTTATTGCCCATAGAATATCAACTTAGGTCTACCCGGGTAAATAAGTACGTCTATCCAATTTCACAATGTATGTCTGTGCTGGCAATCTTTCATCTGCCATTTTTACAACATGAACGAAACAACATCATGTGCTATTTTGGTTTCATTTGCATTCAAATGTAGATACGCGTTTTTCTTTCCAATAGTCATTCATTAGTTCATTACTGTTTACAGCTCAGATGATTTCTAGCCCAAAATAACACCATTGATTGCTTATATAATGCAGGTCGCCACTAGGTCATATAATTTTTTTTTCGCTTCCACAATATCATAATTTTAGAATACAGACATTTTAAAATCTTTAAAAGATGTTGTTAGATCTGCAGGTAGTCAATTTTCTTTTAGAGATATCACATCGAACACGTCCATTTTACAAAAAATTTTAGTTTCCTTAAATTTTTTTCCTTACTATTTTTACCTATCGTGTTCCCTCTTTTGATGTTGATATGCTCTTTATCTTAATTATTTTCTAATGAGAACATCATCATCCAGGATAGAACATGTGCACGGCTGGCAATACATTTGCCATCTATCGCATTGTAGAACTAAGTATCTTAGGCTAATCGTGCGTGGCCTGGTTGCACCTTTGTCAACTTCTTTGTCTTTATGTAGTTAACATTTATCATATAGCTGTTTGTGTATAAGTGGAAGAAGGCAGAAACAGTTTAAAGTGCTTGTTCCCTTCCGGAGCGGTGGTGGGTACTAGTCCCAATGGGATTATACAATGCACTCTACCGGCTATCACCTATCTATAACTGACTGATTTTAAATCAAACAGTTATTTAAGATTTAGTTTAGTAAACAAGTGGACGCAAACTGGTATATACACTATATAGTATAATCCGTCCATCCAGTTTGTGTCCAGTGTAAATTTCGACATCTATATCTTTTTCTATTACCATAATTATGTGGACGCAAATTGGCTATTTTAATAAGCATAATAATAATGGTAAAAACAAAATAATACCCCATCCTTATAACATATTTCTTAATATAAATCAATAATAAAGGATCAAGTTAGAAATAGTAAGACGAGTTCGCGTCCACCGTGGACGCAAACTGGCCGATTCATAAAATTGGTATACCAGTTCGCAACCACCTCATTTTAACTTTTAAAAATACAATAATCAGTCAAAATCATCATTATTTCTATTTTTTCATTCATTTTCCAGGTCTAGGAGTAAATACAATCTTTAATTAAACTTAGAACATCGAAAAATTACGTATGATACGCGCGCCAGTTCACTATGAATATTTTTACTAAAATTATAGCTATTTACGCAACTTTTTCGTATAGCTAAGATTCATTATTTTTTTTCGACAGGAAAAATTATGCGAACAGTTATTTTGTATATGTATGTGTGCTTCTGATATATTGTGTTATAGGCAGAAACGACTTTTCGTTTCCCTAGTTTGTTAGTACACATATTTTTAAGGGTTTTTGGTGGACGCGATCAGGCGAATATACCCTATATTCTACTAGGACTTTACGTGTATCCAGATTTCAATAATTTATCTGGTCAAAATTTACTTTAATCGTCTCTGTGGTCTAGCGATCCGGCGTCGGACTTGACTGCATGAGGTCCCGGGCTCGAATCCCGGATCGGGCAACAAAAGAAAATTGGGTTTTCCCAATTTTCTAATAAATAAATGTTGCTCGGGATTGGATATGAGCCCGGTTGGCGCTAGGCTTGCCACCTATCACATTGTGGGACTCAGTGTCTTCGGCTTGTCGTGGGTGCCATAGTTGGGCCTCTGCACCTTTGGGGATATGGGCGCGAAGATACATTTTTTTATCTGGTCAAAATTTACAATTTTTAAAATGGGTCTGTGCCTAGAAGATATATTCTATAAAAGATTTGGATAGGTTACTGAAAGTTATACCAAAAAGACGCTTGGCTAGATTTAGTTAGCCAAGAGATGTGTCAATGACCTCAGTATTAAAAATGAAGACCTTATCCAGTAACAAGTTAAGGGTAGAAAAACTGACCAAAATAGGAGGAACAATTAGAATTAATGCCAAAAGTAAGACGATAGCTTGATACGATAGAGTTGAACTCCAAACAGTTTTTGTCAAATATTAGTTACAAGCCTGAAGCCTGTAAGGGCCTCTATGGGTTAGTGGTCCGGTGTTTGGTTACATGAGTATCCGCATTCGATTTTCGAGTCGGTCAACTCAAAAAGCATTTTTTTAAATTTTCTAGAGCCTGCTGGGCAAAAGGTTCACATCACATTGTAATACTAAGTAGTATCTTCGAATAATCGTGGGTGTTCTCGTTGCATATCTGCTTAGTGATAAGGGCGTGAATGTACATACTTTAAGCATGTAGATAAATGTTTAAAGACAATCTTAAGAAAGGTTTAAATTAAAACATTCAAAATCAAAAGTCTATGAATTATGAAAACTTAACTGACATTCAAACACATGACAATGTTTGTTTGTTTTGCAGTCTCATATTTAGGCCCGAGGAGTAAGGTAGCCGGTAGATTTGCATATTAAAACTAACACTGGCCACAGGACAGCGACGCACCTGTAACATCTGTGGTGTCTATAAGCTACGATTACTTCGTTGAAGCTACACTACTGGAAGTTGCAATCCTAACAAAGACCTGATGACATTTGCAATAATTGGCCTCTTGCCATCAGGAGAGCCGTGTTCGCAGTCTCATGCCATAAAAATGTAAGTAAATAAGTATCTTCGCTCATATTCCTGAAGCGGTAGGCAGAGGCACAACCAGAGCACCCACGACTAGCCGAAGACACTAAGTCCCACAATGTGATAGGTGGCAAGCCTATCGCCAACCGGGCACATATCCAATCTCGAGCAACATTCTTTCTTATTAGAAAAATCACATTTTCTTTTTGCTGCCCGACCCGGAAATCGGCATCGGGACCGTATGACATTAAGTCCAACATCTAGACCGCTAGGCCATAGCAGCGATAATAAAAAAAAATGTTTCGAGAATTCGAGACAGGTTTTACTTATAGAACACAAGAATACGCATTACCTGTTTCTTCGATCTAAACCACTCCTCCGATATCTGTTTAACATCTAATTTGACATCATAGCTAAAATTTTCTACTAATGACTTCACACACTCCGTTTCTTTGACTAGATCCTTCACAGCCGGGTGGTTGAGGTCGAAGTGGAAGTTCTCGGTAAGTTTCCTCCCACACCGAGCGTCGTACAGCGCTAGGTATGAGTAGTACGGTTCTACTTGACATAGTAACTCCTTCTCCCCATCTATTGGAGCTTGTAATCTAAACTTAAGGCTTTCGCATTTGAGCAAATATCTTTGGCCAAAGTGTTCTCTGAAATTTTTTTAAATGTTATTAATGTATACAGAAATTTTAGCACTTAACCCCTACACTTCCATATTTTTTTATCATTACAATTCAAAATTTTACCCTCTCTACTGTAAACTACCAAAACTTGACACGTTTCCAAACTTAGCATGTCCGGTTTAATAGAATTTTAGGCAAACAGGATTTATTTAACAAGTCATATTATTGTATATCATAGTATAAAACACATAGTATAACATAGTAATAGTAACACAAAGTCGCGGTCTCTGTCCGTTTGTATGCTTAAATCTTTCAAACTACGCAACGAATTTTGATCCAGGTTTTTAATAGATAAAGTGTTTAAAGAGGAAGGTTTATATTATGTATATTTTATACCCGTGCGAAGCCGGGGCGGGCCGCTAGTTTTATTAAAAAGTAATATTTTACAATGTAATATTTCTTTTATAATAGAGTAGATTACTAGATGGTAGATTTTCGCAGCGAGCGAGGCGAGCTATGCTTACAGTCACTAACACCGTGACATCCGAGTAGGTGGTAGTCTTGTAGCGACTTGCCCGGATTGGTACCACCGCCTTACCTACTCCTGTCGTCATTACGTCAGTGCTTACCGTTGACGTATTCCAGTTCGGAGGATAAGGTAGCCACTAAACATACTTTTGCTCGAGGCCTAACACCCCGACCGCGGGTTGGCAACGCACCATTGGCACCTTGGGTGTCTCTAGGCGGTGTAAATTTCTTACCATCAGGAAATACATTAGCTTTTTGCCTTCCAATATCATAAAAATAAATAAAATAATGAATAAAATAGCAAATCATTAATTTCACATTCACCATACAGTAAATACTTTTGACGCGTCCATTACACACTGAGATGATCCGATGAAAGAACATCAGCAGGTTTGTTTTTTCTTACCTCATTTTAAAATCTATACTTTCATCTCATTCATACTAACATAAAAGATGAGAATGGCTGTCTGTGACACTTTCATGGCTGAACCTCTCGACTATTTTTTGAAATTTTATGAAATTTAATATGCATATAGAAGACCAGACAGGGGTTTAAACATAATAATAATATCTTGATTGCACACAAAACGTTATCACTAAACACAAACATAAAAATAATACAGTAGAATGGGCAAGCTTATATCCAGCAACATAGATTTCTACTAGCTGACCCGTGAAAAATCAGTCCCCAAAAGAAATAAGGATTGAAAGAATGAAGGAAAATCTATTCTACGCTAACGAAGTCGCGAGAAAACAGCTAGTACAGTGTACGAATAAACAAGCAAGAGAATAAAAGAGTAGTAGTAATTTATATTTATAAGATACGAGCTGATCCAGCAAAATTCGTTCCACCCGTTTAGTTTATGTGGGTTTTTTTGTTTCCTAGCAAGCAAACAGGATAAAAAGTGTCACATGTCTGTTTCCTGGTTCTTAGTTACATATTTTAACAAATCTGTTAAGCCGTTCTTGAGTTCTAAATAGTGTAACTAACACGACTTCTTTTAAATTATTATATAATATATTAAAATTGATGTGAGGAGTAATTAATCCACTCATTCTTATCCGGAAAATATGAAGCAATTTTATAACCTTTCTTTATAGTTCCATTTTACATATCTTTTAATTTTTATCCAATGGAAGTTCTTTCACTTGACATAATTGTGAAATTGTGACCTACTTGAATGGTTCTAGCTGCGGTTCCGGTGTGGGCGCCCGCTTATAAGGCAAGTAGAATATGTTGGAGCGACATTCATTACGTGCGTGCGCGATGGACATGTCGGTCTCGCGGGAGTACCGCATCAGCAGCGGGTTCATGCTGTGCTCCAGGCCCTTCAGTGTGCCGTACGTCGGCGGCGGGGGCTCCGCTGTCAGCGATATGTCTGCATCTGTTGCAACACTTATTTTACTACGGTGTTGTAGCTCTCAAATTCGAGCTACCCATTGGTGTCCACCATTGTAGCTTCCCTTGATAAGAATCCCGGCCCTAAGATAAAGTCGCACTAGTAACATCTATGGTGTCTTTAGGCTTGGTAAGTGATCATTAAAAAGCGGCTTGCGGATCTGGATCAAAATTTTATCGAATCACTTTTAAAAAAAGGAACATCAAAATCCATTTGTAATTGGCCAAGGAGTCACGTTACAAACATACAGACGAACTGACATTTTTAGGTGTTGGCTAATTATCAGTATTAGTTAAAAAATATTACTACATATTCGATTAAATATCTAGGTGTCAATGAAAAAAATCAAATGAGAGTTGGGATGTAAAAAAATATGCATTTGTATTATTTGGGATTTTAAACCTAATAGCAAAATAATTATAAGGTCCACAACACAGCAAGCACGTTGAAAAAAGGAAATATAATTGTTGTAGGTGCCAAATGTATTTAACATTTGGCACCTACAGTTATTTACAATTTTATTAAAACTCAATTTTGATTTAAAATATAAAATTCAGTATCTTGGAAATAAAAAGATAAAGATTTAGAATTCTCTTTCAGTGAGTAATTACGAAAGTTAAATTAAAAATCGCTCTTCGCCTCTATTATTGTTTGTATTTCTCTTTAAAGTCCTAAATTTCCTCGTATTTCGTGGACGTTTTCTAAATTTAATTGAGATATTATCAATTTTCCCAAGTTGTACCAAATCGAGATGACTTGTCATTATAAAGCCTGAAAGTTACATTGTAATTTGATAAATAAATAAAATAGACTAAGTACAATTCCAGCTTGAACCTTATTAACAGAATCCAAAAAAGAAGGAGGTAATTATTCGAGGGTATGTTTTTTGTATGTTTGTTACGCGATTACTCCTTAAATAGCTAACCCATAGTATATATTTATTTTTTAGAAAGATAGGTCATAATTCCGAGGTGGGGCTGCATTCATTTTATCAAGATCCGACTAATGGTTTTTGAGTTCCACTTAATAATCAATGATATCATTATAAGTGTTAAATATATGCAATATTAAGTGTAACTCATAAATTACTAATAAGATGTTAAAACAATTTATGTGGGACCAGTTCGGAACCAATTTACCTATCTTTCAAAAACAGAATTACCAAATCGCGATGTGGTACCAAATGAAATGGTTGGAGTCGATGTTTGAAGTTTTACTGCATTTAATTATTTCATTCAATAAAATTTTAATATTAATTTTATCTAACATAATATGTTTAATTCCAAAAAAACAAAAGACTTGTTAAATTTTTAATTTCACAACAAAAACAACATGTCAGAAATCTCACGACTTGTTAGCTGACTTATTATGTAAATATAATTGTATACAACAAAGCGTGTAATTACTTGACAAGAAATATTAACAAAGTATTCTTGTCGAAATGTTATATCATAAAAATACTTGGAATTCGAAACGGTCAAAGAGACCGTTATTTAACGCAAATAGGAAGATAAAACTGACGACTGACCTTTATCTAAAACTTCGTCGGTTTGGTTGTTCTCTTGGTCATGGTTCTTTTTGAGAGCAGCGTTGAATACGTTTAGCCAATCGTTCATATCTTCCTCGCTATCGGCGGCGAATGTGTACCCTTTGTTGCCGGACATGCGGAGCTCAAAACAGTATCGACCCCGTTTTTGATTCTGAAACGGGACATCGATAATTGATCAAGAAATAATGATACTTTGTCCGTAAAATTACAAGTAAATCTGGAGGCACGGGAGTGCCCCCGCCAAGACAAGCAAAGCTAACCGCGAGGGCACTGCCTAAATACCTTTTCTCGAATGTTGTGTCAAATTATACATCTAGTTAAGTAATAATAGACCTTTCCAGTTAAATAACGAATATTTTCAAGAATGTTCACTTTTAGTTTATCAAATATGCTCCGCTGGTTCGGTCATGTGGAAAGAATGACAGATGAAAGATTGACAAAGCAGATATACAATGCGAATGTGGATGGATGTAGGTACCCGGGGAGACCAAGGCTGACATTTCACGATCAGATCAATCGGATATTATCCGAGGGTGGTGTCAAGAGTCTCCGAAACCGGCGTGTTTGTATGAAAAGGGTTATGAATGTGAAGGAAGCAAGGCAGGTTTGTCAGGATCGTGAGGTCTGGCACTCGATACTCTCTGCCTACCCCGTAAGGGACTTGGCGTGAAGATATGTATGTATGTATGTATGTTCACTTTTAGTTTATCAAATATATATACAAAAACTCACATAAGCAATTAGAACTTTTTAATTTAGGTATTCATCAATATAGGTAAGTATACTTTTATCGCTGTCTCATCACATATTTTTTTGTAATAAGAAAGCCCGGACCAACATGAGGGAAAAAATTTGTCAGTTGTCAGGTTTTAAAAGTATGTTGCCAAATTGAAATACATTAAATTTATTATGTATGGTAAACTCACTTAAGATAACTCAAATACCATCATATGTATAACAGTCTCTGTCGCAATTCAAGTTTGCAGATCAGAGAATTTTAGGTATTTTGCCAAAAACGTTTACGCTATGTACATTTTGTATACATGTATAAACACAGACGAGTTTCCAATAGTTAGAAATACACGTCATATTCCTAACTAACGAATCTCGTCCGATAATCGCTACATAGTATAAAACAAAGTCGCTTTCTCTGTCCCTATGTCCCTTTGTATGCTTAAATCTTTAAAACTACGCAACGGATTTTGATTCAGATTTTTTTCAATAGATACAGTGATTAAAGAGGAAGGTGTAT
>NJDC01001854.1:211052-252706 GCA_002245475.1 Calephelis virginiensis | reverse complement strand
GTGTTATGGACATCTCGCATCAATTTTAATTTCTGTTTAATAATGAATGCATTCTTGACCTTTTATCTATTGCAGTGGTTCCCAAAGTTAGTATAATCACCCATCTAGAAAAAATTTCTGTATTTTTTAATACTATTTTCGTAATCAACTGTTGGCTTGGTCGGGTGGCGTGTTGTTCTACAGGCAGGGCCTGCTCAATATTCCAGTGGGTTGCGACTCATGGTTTGGGAAACCCTGATCTATTGTAATTATTAGTTGTGGTGTAAAGTGAGTATAGAAAGCTAATGAAAGTCAGGCTTGGTAGCTAACAACTACCGAGAATTTGTACCATGCCCATGGCCATGGCGTTACTCATTTTGGTCTTCGTAGCGTCAGTGCTTGCCACTTTTACGCACCGGTTTGATGAGTACCCGCCGGTTAACAAGGTGACTTACACACCTATTGGCGTTTTTTTGTATTTTTAGATAAAAAATGTCAATGTTTATATAAAATGTTTCTGCTGATCAAGCTAAATTTTGTAACCCAGTAAAATAGATCAATACCTCCCATTTAAGTAGTAATTTCGCAGCGACTCACCCGGATTGGTACCACCGCCTTACCTATTCCTGCCGCCATAACGTCATGACGTGTTCATGAAAAAAAATATTTAAAAATCAGCTTAATATTGTTATTCCAGCGAAAGATTGCTACCATTTACTTTCCTTCTACTTTACAAATTCATGGACTCTATATGTATTTAGATAACACAATTACCATTATATTATAATATATGTAGTTAATTCACATTATATAATTTAATTAAAGCATTAATAAAAAGTCTCATGACTGTGGGAACTAGATTACTTTTTTATTAATGTATATAATATGATAATATGTAAAGTGACTGCATAAAATTTTTGTTTTGTTTTTGATATTTGTCTATTAAAAATAGCCAAAATCTATTATTTTATTAATACAACTACCATAGTGAGTTAATATAACTACAACTATACATTTTGAATGAAGGTACTTAGAAAATGACTCACAAAAAGCAACTCTTGTTATATTGTTAGCGAGGATTTCTGTGTCTTACAAATAAAAGGAAGTCAGAAAGGTTTGTCAGGATCGTGAGGATTGGCACTCGATACTCTCTGCCTTCCCGGTGAGAGACTTGACGTGAAGATATATTGTGTGTATGTAAAAATAACTGTTGTAGACTTAAAAAGAGAAAGCATTAGTAACATATTCTGCATTATTTTATCTACTTCTCTTAATTGTCTCACACACAGGTAGGTACCTATTTTTGCAAAACAGTGTTTTTTTGCTTATGACAGCAAACAAGAACACATCAACAGATGAGATGAGAACACACAATGAAGAACCGATTTTCATGAAATTTGGCACATACATAGAGGGTAACCTGGATTAACCAACCCATAGGATAGTTTTTATCCCGAAAAAATGTTCCTGTCGGACCATTAACCACACGGGCAACAGCCAATACACCACAAATGTAGTGATTTAAGCAATTGTGTATGGCAAGAAAGCAGAGACCTGGAGCTCATTGTTCATCTTTTTAGTGATGACCACTGCACTGGGTAAAGAATGTATCAAATAGCTGTCTAATTACGTATTTTATATTTTTTCTATCTCCAGTGACCGACAGAAATAGAATAGAGATAAAACAAAACACATTACTTGACAGCTATTTGTATGTACACTTTATCCAGTGAACATCACTAAAAAGATACTCAATCAGGCACCTGAACACAGACAACTTATTTATGTACATTTGTGGACATAATTAAAAAAATACTTTGATAAATATTTAAATATTTGCACACCACAATGTGATAGAATATGTTGGAAAGCTTAAATAATTTTGTAACAACTTCAACACGCATATTCCGCAAATAAATATATTTTCTTTCTTTATATTTGTTTATTTTATTCATAGCACCTAACCAATCACAATTTGTAAATGCTTTAATTGTGTTTACAATAGAGTAAACGGAAACAATATATATTCCTATTTCTATGAACAATATCCATAACAGGAAAACAACTTACCTAGGTAAGTTTAGATAAGAGCCCGAGTAGTTGCTGTATTTATAGTGTACGATATTCCAACTGGATGCATAGCTAAGAAGGGCTTGTCTTGTTAAAAGAGGGCATGATGAAGCAGTTCTGACATCTGGCACCGCAGTTGTCACAGTCCTCCACCGCCTCGGTAATACAACACTCTGAAAACAAACTAGCGTTTTGTACAAGCTGAAATGTCTGTTTTATGGTTTACTGTATTTTCACACAAAACATAGGTACCTAATCATGCTCAAGCTAATTTTTTTAACGTTTAAGAGAAAACCGCTTTTCCACAAAAAATAGACACCTGTTAACTTGACACTGTAAAATAAACATGCAACCAATAACACACTACACTTCCATGAAAGCATGTTAAAATTATCCTATTATATCCTAGGGAGATAAATTAGCCAAAGCCAGAAAATTTTGTTACGGGCGGATCAGAAGATTCAATGTGAATATCGTGAATACAGGGAGACAAAAATTCTACAAAATTACTCTCTTCTCTCTCTATCCTTTTTAGTAACCTGCACCTTGTTTTGAATTCACTTAGAATTAATTTTGTAAAATCATTTTTTTATGTTTCGATACCTCTAGATTAATATGTAGACACAAAAAGCATTCAATAATACCACTTCATTACTGAATATTTTCTCAAAAACATCCCCGGTTGTTAGGACTTCAGGTTTTTATGACTTAATATGAGTAATCTCTTCCATTACAATAGATTTTTACTGTAGTGTCTATTGATTAAAAATATTAGTTATTAGTCTTGGCTGGCTGATGTCAAATAAATATATAATAACTCTTTATTGGTCAGGAAATTCATACAAAATAAACCCACTATAAATAAAACTTAAAAACCAAGTGAAAACTTTTGTAAAAGTATTCAAATAAATATGTATACCAATATCAGAATGTTTACAAAATAATAGTTATTTATAATGTAAATTAAAATTGTAATTATAATGTATAAATAGGAGTTTATCTCATTGTAAACACAGAAAATACTTACAGAAACGTCATCTGACGGGTATAATAGAATGTCTCTTAATGGATCATTTAGTAGGAGCGTTTTATTTTCTTGAATGTATCTTTCAAAATCCAGCACCGTGCATTTATTAGCAAGAATATTCTGAAAAACAAAAGTTTATTAGAAAGTGCACATTTGTCTAAAATATAATAACATACTTCATACTAAATATAAATGCTGTTACATGTAGTATCGCATTAACTTTAATTTCGATTATGATGATATTTGAGGTGCATGTATAGTTAAAGCCCTGAATTCAAACATAGACATTTTTAGAAAATCAATGCCCAAAGAACTGTAATGAGGGGTTCAAACTTTGTAAAAAAAATTGATATACGCTGATGAAGTTGCAATTGAAAAGCTAGTTTAATAATATAAAAATTTGAATTTTCAATGACACCCTGACCAAAGCTATACGTAATGTAGCCAGGAATCATCTCGATCTTGTCAGATTTCTTACAAAAATCCGCATCGAAATTGATCCATACATTCAATGCTATAATGTTATAGCTACAGACAAACACACACACAGGCACTTCTTTTTCTGTAACCGGGGTTGAAATAACGCATCCAAATAAAATTATTTAATTTGCAATTTTCCGCCTACACAATGTATAATATGTATTATGGCGTGACAAAACAGGAAAATAGTGCGCTATGAATGAATTGGACTTAACGGAAGCCAAAACCCTCAAATATATCCAGCTCCATACAACACACACACCACTAAACTATTTTATTAGCACCAACAATACACACACTACTTTTGTCAATTTTGTCCTTACCATTGCATAATATGTTTCTTAATGAATTTTTGGTTCTAAATGCAACATTGATATGTTTACGTTAAAAAAGAAGATCAGGAATCTATAAACTACATTTTTCTGAATGCAACAGTGTATACGTTAGTCAAACTGGTTGCAGTTTTGAGTCTCATCATAAGGAACACATATCGGCTGTCAAAAACATTTGTCCAGATAAGTTGGCAGCAGATTATACTTTTGAATTAATCCATACTCATAATAAAGGATTAAAATTAAATATATTATAACAACTAGAAATTATTAAATGTAATAAATAATAACGAAGACTAAATTACACTGTTAAACAAACAAACAAATTTGACTTATTCACCCCTGCTACACATGTTTTACAACAAAGGTGCTTACTACTAACCACACCACTGAGCATACTCGCTACAGCACACCCGTGTGCATTCTCGCAAAATCCGTGCTTGCTGAAGATGCTTACGTATGTTGAGTTTTTTAATAGTGTGCTTATTGTTGGTGCTAATAAAAAAGTTCAGTGGCGTGTGTTATGTGGAGCTGGATATACCTGGGGGTTTATAACATCCAGTAATTCCAATTCATTCATAGCACACTATTTTCCTGTTTTGTCGTGCTATAATATGTGTAGGTACATTGTTTTGGCGGAAAATTAAATATTTTTATGGATTTAGGTATGGATTTCCTCAATGTTACGCCTTCTTCGATCATGCATCCAAATAGCTTAGGAGCTACAGACAAACACATACACACACAAGCCACCTCTCTTTTTGGATTGCTTTAGAACTTTTAACTTTTAAACTTTCCATTAGTAGTTCCATCCATTAGTCATCTGCCACTTCAATCATCAGGTCCTTTCCATCATGTCCTATGTCCACCAAAAAACATGACAAGGTCTAGTTAAGGTGGATCGAATGAAACAAACTTGATAAGTTTACCAGAATGCATTCCAGTGTTACTTCTCCTATCTTCAAGCTCCATTATCAGACCAGCTTAGCTGTACCAGCACATATACTTAAGACAAAGCCCGGAGAAGTTGTAAAAATTGCAAAGTTTGGCAACACATCAGTCATTCCAAAAAAAATATATATATAATTAAAAGTGAAATAAATACCCATAATGGGTCTAATATCTAAGAACTACCTACGATTCCACAGACAGACAGACACACACAGAGAATTGTCAAACTTATAACACCCATTGTTTTTCGTTAGGGGTGTAAATATGTTAATTTCTAGGTCACTATTATGCAAAATTGTCTTTTGGGCAATTCCCAGTTTCTACGTCTTTTATTAATGATCAGAGATTGAAGTGATCCTCTATTTTGAGTGTGTACTTTTAACCAACTAAAAAACGAGGAGGTTCTCCATTTCTTTGTCATTATGTAATGCAATTATTCAGCTAATAATGAATAGATTTTGTTGGATATTTTTTTTTATTGTAAGTTATAATCCCAATGGGGTTATTACAGGACCACCCATATAATTTTTTTCAAGATCAGACAAATGGTTTATGATTTATAACTTAACTTAAGTTAACTCAAGAAGCACAAGGCGGATTTTGTTAAAAATATAGAACTTTGGAGTCATGACCTGGATTATCAAATCATCATACGATGGTGAAATTAGAGTCAGATTTCTGCAGTTTCATTATTGTGTTTAAATTATTCAACAAGTTAATATTTAGTCCAAGCATTAACTAGGTTTTATTTAAGTACATTATCATCATCATAATAATCATTGCAATGCCATGTACTAAATCTAAATGTTAAGTTTCAGTACAGACACTGTTACTGATTGATTACTGTGCATGCATGAATAGATGTTCTTTACTACTAAATTCTCAAACAGCTGAATATATTAATTATTTCAAATGAAGGACATAATATTATGTTATTATTTGGAATTACTCATGATATTCCAATGGCAAGTGGTTTTTATGCAAGAGCAAAAACTACAAAATCAATTGTATGTAGTCTTTACCTACAAGTAAAAATAAAACTAAGAGGCTATTTAATTGAAGACCTCTTAATAAACTTAGAAAACAATTTCAAAATTTGTGTTATAAACCATCTAACACTTTGTCTAACATATATGTGATATGTGACATATCCCTAAAATTGAAATTATTACAAGAAGTTTATTTTTATAGCATTATTTAAATGTTTTGACTGTTGACATAATAGTATTAAACTTTTTGTATAAATAAGGACACTAACTTAATACTAAATATCAAGGCAAACACTAGCCCAGGGAGGCTCATTACTGTCTTCCATAAAGCATACTGTAGATTTACAATTAGCTGCATATTAGTGTTGCACGGAAATATAAAAATCAAAAGACACAAAAATTTAACACAAGTTCTGTGTGATACAATTTCCTATGATCTAGAATTCATATTTTTTTTACATTCTAGAAAGCTAATATAGGCATTGTATTAGAATAATTAAGTTATCAAAACATAAATAATAGTTTTAAAAACTAAAACAGTCATTTTTATAATAAATTGAATATAACAGAAGAAAATATTTTTTTTTGTAATAAGTAATTTCAAATAAAAAAGAAATGTGTTTGTCAATGAAAAAGCAATATGAAACATTTTATTGCAAAATGTATCATAGAGCAAATAATTGTAATTGTTTTGAAAACGTTATTATCAATGAATTAAAAAGTAATGAATTTGTAAGCTATTTTTGTTTATAAGTATATTGTTCATTAACTATTAGAGAAGAATGTAAAGTATTTTGAAGAAAGTATTTGTAAAGGGCAACTAATATTCCTCAAACTAATTGATTCTATCGAACTAATGTAGAGCAAAATAAATAAACAAAATAATTTCTATCAGCATATTCTTGTAAAAATATCCTTAATAGTTCACCTCTATTATTTTATCAACACATTCGTCAAAGTGTAGTTATATCATACCATTTTACACAATTAGAATTTTATTTTTAATTGAGCGTACTTAATTAGTTGAAAGCACAAATATTTACCTCATATTCAGCGCCATTCTTCTTACTTTTAGAATTCACTGGAGGCATTTTACACCACGTCTTATTAAAACACCTCAATTACTGATTACCTAAGTAAGATTCCACATTTTTAAAAATATTATATAGTCCAAAAAATTTAATAGAACAAAACACCGCATAACACTTGTGAATAGGATATCGACAAATTATTGGCAATAAGATTTTTTTGAAGTTTGTACCAGGAATGCGAGAACAGAGAAACCGTGAAATCTGAGAAACAGTGTTGCTAGTAGCAGATAATAAAATGTAACGCAAGCCAAATTCAAAAGTAACATTTTCACAAAAACATTTTATGTAGAAAACAACATTAAAATGAAATAATCAGTCATTAATTTTACACATATACTTAAAAAATATGTATTGATTAAGGGAACTGGAATATATTTTATTTCACTGTAATTGAAGAAAAGGCTAAAAGGCCAGTGGAAGAGAGTCACCTAATAGTGAACGATCACCTGGCTTGTATTACCCACGTAATGCCAAATTATCAAGCAAATCGGTGAGTCTTCAATGATTCAAGATGATGTACGTTGTATGCGGTCAAAATAATGGAGCTTTTAAAAGAAGTATCTGCACAGAGATAACAACAGTACTACACACAATGCTGAATTTGCATTTTGCTGTGTTGCAAGCAATGTGTTGATTTGATGAATACATATTCCCTTAGAAGCGCTCCCTAACCGACGTACATGAAACTGAACATCTTCGATTTGTCAAGTATACCAATACTGACATAGAGAAACGCTTTTACAAGTAAGGTGATAAGACAAACGACCAAAGAGGCTTTTTACATAAATACGCGAAAACCTATGTTTTCTTTGGGTTAAATTGTATAAGGTTTTACAGGCCTAAACATGAAATTTTCATTAAAGAGACTCTCGACTTCGCACAAAAGTTTACTGCTTACTACTATATATATATTAAACTTTATACACACAACATAAAAAATAGTAAAATAAATAAACAAAAATAAACTACACATAAATATAGAGTACTTAAATTTGTATTTACGCATCGAGAGTCTAACTATATGGCAAGGAAATGTTTTTTTGGCTGTTTCTTAAAAAAAATCAAGAGTTTTGCAGACACAAATTTCACGAGGTAAGGAATTAAATTAGGACATTAGCTATGAATGAGTGACAATATATTTAGCAGAATAACTTACAGAAGGATGTCGCTACACAGTACATATTATATTTTAACGGCAAGGTAAATCGGAGAAAGGAAGAAATTAAATGAGTTACAAAGATAATTAGGAAGAAAATGGTTAAAAAGAATTAAAAAAACAAATAAAGAATATGAAATTGTCTACATTGTCTAATTGGAAACCATTCAAGCTTAGCCCGATAACTAGAAATATGGTTAACATTTTTAAGCTAAAAATGAAACGACTACAGAGATTTTACAGTATCACACGTTTATTAACGACCTACTCAGTGGCGTTAAGATATTAAGACCAACAAGAGAGAACAAGAACCCTTTTAATTTACCTAAACATAACATTTGAATTCATGTTACAAGGGATGTAGCATGAGAGCGTCAAAAGTAACATAAAATGTAACATTCTGGCAATGCTGCCGAGAATTGAAGTTTGACATTTGACAATAACAATCTCGAAATTTGACATTGACTTTATTGTTCTCCTTCTTGTATTACTATGACTTTCAATCGTTTTTCACAATTGCTTTAGCCATATTTTTTGACAATTTACCAATTCACATTGAAATTTAAATTCAACTCAGAATAATTTAGACTATACCCCTTTGAT
The DNA here is from genome assembly GCA_002245475.1 of Calephelis virginiensis. Classification (NCBI taxonomy): domain Eukaryota; kingdom Metazoa; phylum Arthropoda; class Insecta; order Lepidoptera; family Riodinidae; genus Calephelis; species Calephelis virginiensis. The sequence continues at coordinate 244,028 of NJDC01001854.1, read as the reverse complement.
GTTTTTGTGTCCTGGCAACAGCAGTGTTACCTATGTTTATAATTTAATTAAATTATAATAAGACCTATTTATTTATTCTTCTGTGATTTTAGTAGGTTACTTTTTAAACAAAAACGTAGAAGTAGAAAGTCTGCTATAGTGTAGCCTCCAGTTATATTACAGCTTTGATGATCTTACATTTATAATGACAACAAGGGCAAAAAAGTGTTGGTCCCGGTTTCGTAAGTAAACTAGATTATAAGCCTTTCTGCCAGGTAGCTCGTAAGAGGCGAGCAAAGGTGAAGTGGGTCATTATCATCAAGACCACTGGACCTAGCGGTAGAGTGCCGTACTGCCACTATCTACAAGCTACCGCCACCACGAAAAACGACAATAGCGAGCACTGTCGCCATGACAGCAGAAATAAAAAAAGCGGTTGTATCAATTCGGGGAAGATGGCGCACAGTAACTACTCTGCCACTTAATTCTGATGGAATGCACTAGTGGAATAATCCAGTAGCATTAGTTACTAGGATACCAATATCGTGCGAGGAGTTAGTCATATTTCGACAACAAGCAAATACTCCTACAAGTCTGTTTCACTCACACTGTCGTTGGACACCCTGACCAATGGCATACACTTCTAACCAGCAAACCCTGGTTATATATGTCAAGTTATTATCATATAACGTATTGAAAGCGCTTTCAAGAAGTAGCGGATGGCCCAGGAACACGCTGAAGCTGAACCACATCTAAGAAGCGGAAGGTCTCTAGCGAAGACGTCACAGATGTGTAGCGAAGTTCGGTCTTAAACTTAATCCAATCAAGACTCAGGTCATTATTATTGATAGTCCCGGACTTATAAATAAGATAAATTGGTCTTGTGTAGCCCCTGTTAGATTAAATAATGTCGTTATTCCATATAGTAACTCCGTTAAGAATCCGGGTGTTTTTATAGACAATTCTCTCTCTAGGACTACTACAAGAGGTCAGTAAGAACATTTTTTGTGCTTGGAACTCGTTGAAGCGTCTTCGTTTTTTGCTCTCAATTCCTACCAAGATTATGCTTGCTGATTTATGACTACTTTCAATCTTAGATTATGCTGACGCTAGCTACGTAAATCCCACTGTTGAGCAAATAAATGAACTTGAACGTCTTTAAAATCTACGAAAATATGAATATTAGATTCATATTTTCATTGCGTAAATAAGGTCACGTTTCCCAATTTCGTGCTAAGCTTAAGAGGTTACCTATCAACATTCCGCAGAACAGCCATATCTTCTCCCTCTTGTACTCCATTCTCTTTGATCCATTTGTGCTTATTTATTTAAAGGAGAGATTTATGTTTTGTAACTGTAACGGCTGACAAATTACATTTTGAATAATAATTAATAACTAACATAAGTTTGAAATGCATTACTCGGATCTGTATCAAGGTACTATTTTTTTTTGTTTGTGATAATGTTAGATAATGATATCGTATCGTCGGATGTCTGTCGATTTATTTTTGTATTGGTACCTATGCAATGTACGACAATCTGTTTGTTTACTTCTGTTCACCCATATTCTCATGTAAGTGATATTAATGTATGTCTTTATGAGAATAAATGTCTTTAAACCTTATCAGTGAGGTAAAATTCCTCAGTTCTAGTGATAATTATACTTTTCAAGTTCCCTCTCGAAACACTTGTTACAAAAGCCGTTCTTTTACTTCGCAAGCAGTGAGGCTTTGGAATTCTCTCTCCGTAGATATAAGTAGAGCTCCGAATATTCATATTTTCAAAAGTATCTTAAAGCGTCACTTTCTAGATTCACTGTAATCTAATTTGCATTTGACTTTTCTTGTTTGTTTTAAATACAAAGACTTAAAATTATAACAAGCTTCTGCTTTTAGGATGATTTATGACGTCTAGTATTAGATGCATATTTATATTTTTAAGAGCGCCATTGTATAGTATCTCGATATATCTTGGTCCATCATTTAGGGTTGCCTGGAAGCGATCGCTGACTTGGCGATGAGGCCGCCTTTGTGTATCTTCTTAGTTTAAGTTATTTTGATGTATTTTTAATTTCTTTGTTAATTGATAATTTCTTTGTTAATTTGGTGCACAATAAAGAGTTATTGTAGGTATTGTTATGAAGACATCACAAACACGTAAACATTCCGTTGACCGTGCTAGCCGTGAGAGTACACTCAGGAACTCCGACAAGAGAGCACTTCTGTAAACATATTCTGTTTATAAATAAATAATAAATAAATAAATATCCCTGGACAAGTCACACAAATTTAACCCAACCCCAAAGTAAGCAAATTGTATGCTTGTGTGATGGATGTTAGTCAAATACATAGAAATACTTAAATAGATACCAGAATATATATAATAAACACCCAGACCCGGAAATGCAGACATCTAAATGTTCATCACATAAATGCCTGCCCCCGTTGGGAATCGACCCCGAGGTGATAGGCGTGTCCTTAGACGTGTACGCTAGCCTCTCGAATAACGAGGCGATAATATGCGTAACGAATAATCACATCGACGAATTTGCAAGGATTCCTTGCTAAATAATCGACTGTAACAGACACGTAACAGAGCGACTTCGAACGGTTTTGCTCAATATTTTGTTAATTCTAAATTCAAACTGACGTAACAAATGAAAACAGTTCACTCGAAACTTAAAAGCGCTTCCGAAACAGGTAACGTGTATTTCCAGAAAACTCATTTGAAGGTATCGGCTCGGTCGCACTCGTTTAACTTCGCACCCATAGCCCCGAAGAAGTTGGCAGAGGCACTACCAGGGCAGTTGGCAGGGTATCCAAGACTAGCCGAAGACACCAAGGTCGTCCATTAATTACGTGAGGCTTGGTGATATATGGTGTGGCTTAAGATTACCTCTCTACATCCTCGTTCAACTTCACCTGTATTTTAACTGACTTCAACAAAGGAGTAGATTATATGTTTGACTCCTATATTTTTTATGTCAGTATGTTACCCGTTTTCTTTGATATTTTTTTTGATAATAAATTGAGATGTAAACTTGATAGCTTACATCTCTTCCATTATCTTTCCAGTTGGATCAGAGCAGCTAGGACAAGGGTACGATGGATCATGAAAGGCACTTATGACGGAGTTCAAAAACTTATAAGACATATAACGACAAATGCGGTTTATGTCCATTGTAATGCTCAGAGTTTAAATTCGGGGGTAAATGATGCAGTATAAAGAGGTCATGTAAATACAAATATTATTCGAAATTCTGGAACAAATTAATATTTTTTTTGACAATAGTATTAAACGATGGAATATGTCATCTAGTTTCATATATGAAAATAAAAGAGAAACCTGGGTATAATTAAATTCAGTTATATTAAAAACAATGAATCCAACTAAATTGACAGGACGCATTGATGTTATGTTTGCTTTAAAAGTTCGGTTTGAAGATGTTCAAATAGCGCTTACAAATACTATTTTCTTAAATTCAAAAACAGATGATAGAAATGAAGCTATCTTGCTGAAGAAGATAGAAATCTACAATTTTATTATGTTGTTGGTTTTCTATTGCAAAATCTTACAAGTTGCAGATTCATCTTAACGGAAGCAAAGTATTGCATTGAAATGGTCTGTAAATCATTAATTTCCTTCACTCTTCAGAGAAAAGTTAAACGTCATTTTGATGAAATTTGTGAGGATGAACGTCTTCAAAATCCTGAAAGCTTGTTTAAAGTGCACGTATTCTGTCGTATTAATTATATTTAAATTATTAACGATATTTTTATTAATAATAATTAACGAATTAATGAAATTGGAAACAATTTCAGCACTTACAATCAGCCACTTTGCAAAATTTAAACGATACTTATTTATTGGAAAAGGCTTTAACATTTGTCCATCCATATAAAGAAGATATTATATATTCATCTCGTTTTCAAAGGAATTTTTCAGTTTTCGATCTTCTTTTAGACACGAAATAGAAACATCGTCTTCTTTAAGAGAACTTGCTGACTTATTAATAAAAAAAACTTTTTCTGTCTTCAAGCTTTCCAGAAGCGTGCAGTGCATTTCTATTATTTCTCACCATTCCTGTGACTACGGCTAGTGCCAAGCGATCGTTTTCAAAACTCAAATTCTATAGGACAAGGTTAAGCAACTTGGCTATTCTAACTATCGAAAATTAGGTACCTATATGGCCTGAAATTTGAACTTTTGCACCGAAGGAAGGAAGGCCCGAAGGAAGCAATTTTAATCATTCACATTTTAAATTTAATGTTCAAAATTTAAGCTGTGAATGATTAAAATAAAAAAAAAAACACACAAAGGTAACACCTTTGTATGCTTTTTTGTTTTTAAAAATCAATTTGACAGCTTTATGTACTCGTATCAATGTTGACTGTATTTTAACTATGTGTGGTATGTACCACCAGTGCAATCAGTCAACCAACGAACGGCGGTAATACCGTTCCAATGTGGGTGGAAGTAAAAATGTTAACGCAGGACGGGCAGCAGCGTCCTTGTGAAAATTTCTACCCTACTGTTGATCCCCCACCCGCCCGCCAAGCGTGGGGATTACGGCAAAACCCTTCCAAACGACCAATTACAAATCTCGGTGTTTCTCTGCGAGATATGATCCGTAATTCGGTGATCCGCAACAGAACGAGAGTAACCGACATAGTTCAGAAAGTCAGCAAACTGAAGTGGCAATGGGCAGGCCACATTGCTCGCAGAAGCGAAAATCGCTGGAGAAGAAAGGTTCTGGAGTGGCGGCCCCGCACCGGAGGACGTTGTGTTGGACGACCTCCCGCACAGTGGACTGACGATCTGGTCAAAGTCGCGGGGAGCCGCTGGATGCAAGCGGCTGGTGACCATGACTTGAGGCGCTTTTTGGGGGAGGCCTATGTCCAGCAGTGGACGTCCTCCGGCTGATGATGATGATGTATTTTAACACTTTAACTGTCCATGCATTACATACAATGCACTGGGTAATTGGCTCGATACGTCCGTGCATAACATGATGAAGGCGTTATGTCAAAAAATCTTTATTTTGAGTAAATCGATTTAAAAGTTTAACGCTTCGGAACAGCACTATTGGTCGAAAGTCCGTACTTTAATGCATTAGAACTAATGTATTGGACATTTGGTAATGAAGAAGTAATCATATTATTAGGACAGTCTAAGTGTTAAATTAGGTACTTATAATATAAAGTGAAAATCGAGTACCTAAGTATAATTATTAAGTTTGTGTGTACCTACTTAATGTAGTGATTTACTATTGTCCTTTTACATGTAAAAGCGTATAAATAGGTATAATAAAATATAATTATTATTGTTTTAACTTTTTTATATTCGGGAGCAGGGCCCATTCGATGAATTTGCCACGGGCTTCGAACGGCATAGTTACGCCATTGGTGATAACATAGCAAATAAAGCGCTGAATGAAATAAAGACGTCTAATAATACACACATAGTTTTACGTTTGTCGTAGCGTTCAAGCGCTGGCGATGGAATGTTGCATTATAGCTATCCGTCGTACGAATTTTTGTTTTACGAGGTCACTTGTCTTGACGCGAGATTAGAAGTTTTTACTCATCCTAAAAAAGTGTGCAAAGCCGCCAAAGAAACTTTTTCACTTCAAAAATTTAGTTCATCTAGAAACAAGCTTAGCAACAAACTATAAAGCTATCCATGTCAGAGAAAGAAAAGGAATTCTAAGATTATATTTTGAATATAACGCTCAACTGATTCACGGCTTAGGATACCGCCCAGCTGGACGGGCCGGGACGGGGCGCATCGCAGCGCATCGCTGAAATCGCTTGCATACATTTTGTATGGAGCAACGCCCACTGTGGCGCATCGGGGCACATCGGCGCGGATTTTTTCGCGGTGGATTTCCACGAGGCACCCCGCGCGCATACTCCGATGCGGCCTACAGTGACCAAAGATCATGATACCACTGTTAAGAAAAGAGCACTATGGTATGTTAACGCTAAAGTTTTGTACGAGAACTACTAGAGGCGCCACTTTCCATACTTGAAGATTCGTTTGACAACTGCTAGATGGCGCCACTTTCCATAGTTGACGATTTTAAAGTCGAGTGGCCTCTCTATTTCGTTGTTCTACTTTGGTACTGAGTAGCAAAAATCCTCCGATGCGATGCGGCCCAGCTCGCATCAGTGGGCTTTGGAATGCGATGCACCCCGGCCCGACAAGCTCCGCCCCGTCAGCAGTGGGCGCTATCCGTTACTATTAAAGATTACCAACTTGTTGTCTTTTAAATGACAAAAGCAAATAATGAAAAATACTACAATCATGCAAAGTTATTGTGGCTACGCTCATGTGGGAAATCATCCTGAAATATTTTTATGGATACTTCTGATATTACCCAGTAGGGTAACTGATATTATGATATGCACGAGCTATGTTACTTTAAGGGTAGGTAGTCTTTCAGATCTGGAAGAGGATATACGGTTCTGGCATTTTCGCTCGGGAACATTGTAGAGAAGCATCTGGCTGTGAGCCAGAAGGTTTTCTGTGTTTTTTTGGATCTCGGAAAAATGATTTTTAGGCGGATTATACGTAAGAAACTTTGAGACATTGTACCAGATAATGGGACAGGTCTGTGTATTTAGACTGTAAAGCATGTGTGCGGGTGGACGGCAACATATTGCCTTTGTTTTATGTTAACATTGGCGTCTATCAGTGTTGTGTTGTCAGCACGTATTCTTATCTTATATTATCTTGTATTTCAATTAAATATAACAAATGCCTTCAAAGGTTAAGATGAATGAATATGCTAATGCGTATGGGTGACCAAGTGGTGAACTACCTATTTATCCAGATGATGCTGTACTTTTGGGCTCTACACCGTCTGAGTTGCAAACATTGGTCACAGTTATGGAAGGTGAAGGAGGAAGATAAAGAAAGAGGCTTACATTTGAATGCGATAAAACCAAAGTTATGGTGTTTGAAAAATGTAGTCAGAACGGATGTAAGAGTTTTAGTTAATTATGTAAGTAGTGCTGAAACAAGTGAATGAACTTGTATATCTTGATTGTGCTTTAAGGAGCGATCAAAGTTACACCGCTGATGTAGAAAGGAGAATGTGTGCAGGGAATAATTTGAACAGAGCGCTGGTTAAGCTATTTAAAATCGAAGTTTTGAGTCAAAGTGTTGGACACGCTTTGCATAAATGTTTTATCCCATCTGCTTATCCCAAAGTTGATGTATGGAAGCAAGATTTGGGTAGGTACATCAGAAAAAGCATGAGAGTATGATAACCGCAATCTAAAAGACTGCGCTACGGAAAATTTGTGGTGTAACTTGCTGACCACACTCATAATAGTGACATCTGAGAAAGAGAAAATTGCAAGAAAGTGTTGGTGTTAAAATAAGTAAAGGCCGCGGCTCCGCTGGCTCGGTTATGTGGAAAGAATGACTGATGAAAGATTGACAAAGCAGGTAAACAATGCAAATGTAGATGGATGTAGGTACCCGGGGAGACCAAGGTTGACATTCAAGATCAAATCGCACTGATATTATGCGCGGGTGGTGTTAAGTCTCCAAAACCGGTGTGTTTGTATGAAAAGGGTTAATTAATGTGGAAGAAGTCAGACAAGTCTGCCAGGATCGTGAGATTTGGCACCCGTTAATCTCTCTTTATCTCGTAAGGGGCTGAGCGTGGAGATATGTATGTATGTTATTTAAAAATTTTGGTGGAATATGTATATACGTATGTTATCTAAAAAATTAGGGGGCTAACTGTTGACCTATTCGACCTAATTCTAAGTAAGAGCTTGCAGTCTTCAATAAGAATATACAGGGTTCGTACACTCTAATCATAGATTTTTAAGGACGTTTATGAAATAAAACGACCAAAGTAAAATTCAATTTTATTTTGTAGCCGTTTTCAAATATAAATTAAGTTTACATCCATATGCGTTGAAGAGCTTATAATTTTTTTTAAAAATGGCATTATTGAACCAAATTTGAAGTAAGTAATATAATATGGGTACCCAGAGATGTGGACTTAGTTTAAAATATTTATATTTAAGGATAGCGCAGATTTGGACGGGCTAAGACGGAACGCAATAATCCGCATAGATCGATTTCATACATTTATATGGAGTAAAGCAAGAGCTGGCAGTCCCTGATGCATTCACCAAAGATGAGAGTAAAAACAATATTATTAATGTAAATAGTGGTACTAGTGACATTTATTAAATTTGTTTATTTTGTATTGTATTTGAAATAAGTATCTAATAAATAAAAATATATTTTGTATTTAAACACTTTTTTCAAATCTTCTGTATATTTTTTTCCACATCTCTGTATATCCCTAATTTAAATATACACTTATTTGTGTTATGTTAATTACTTACTTCTAGCCGTAGCTCGCAATTTTATTCCACAGGTACCCATTGTCCCTTGAAATATATAAAAAGTGCTCCTAAAATCTATGAGTCATCAACTCCTTACGATACTAAATGCATCAGAATAAAAACAGGCGTCGAGAAATAAATGTACACTTTCGCACGCTTTCTTATGCACAATATCATGAGCTGTTTTTTGGCACTCGGCGAGCGTTGAACTTCTTTATTTCTAAAACTACTTAATAGAGCTCCCGAGATAGAAAGTAGATACCTTGTGGCCGTGGCCGTGGCCACCGGTGTACCAAATTTTGAACATAACAATCATGTTTTATCTGGATTAGTAACAGGGTTTTTAACTATTCAGATAGGTAATTTAGCGGTCGCAAATCAACTAATAATTATCGTTCATGATGGTATCTTATTTCTTTAGCCATGTAAATCCTACATTTCTTACAAGGTTTGATTTCAATATGCACTTGTAGTTATGATTAAAGTCAAATAATCTAAAATATATTTACAGGATAAAATAATGGCTATCAAGAAAAAAAAAACTGACAAGAAAATTCACTAGTTTCAGAGATTTTGACTATTTTTATTAAACATTATGGTCACAATGTGTACGGCAGACATTTTCAGTGATCTAAGACACCCACAAAATCAATTTGGACGTTTTAACGGCATTTTATAGGTCCTTGAGGATATGGAAGATTAATCTTGTACCATATTATTTTATACAATTATATTTTATTTACACAGCTGGAAAATTTTATATACCAGCGTTGTTTTAAAACAGGAACGTCATAATTATATTTTAAAAGCTCGACATATTCTATATTTTGGAAATTTAGAAAGTCACTGACTTCTTAATTTTGATACGAATTTAATACACTATCTTTTAGGAACACACTGCTCAAATACTAACATTTACGATTATATACAAGAATTATTTCTATGTCTAAATTTTTCTTTACAGGTAGGTACATAATTTAGTTATTCCTAAAAAATTGTACAAACTTTATAACAAATAGGTACAGTTTTCAGAATACTCTAACAATGTTAATGCGATACAATGAATCAATACAACTAGATATTGATTTAATATTAACATGGATGTTTTATTCTGCATTTCTTATAAGTAATTTTCAATATTAATTATCAGTAATTGTACTGCAAGTTTAGGTACATTAATCCTCGAATTAATAACTTGTTTCATTCTGTATATATATTTTTTAAATGTAACAAGCATGGAGGTATATATTTAAAAACATAATTGTAGATGTAAATTAACAGAAGGTACATATACAAATATACGTATCTTAAACTCTCTTAAAGTTTTGTACATTAAGTAGTACCTACATGTATGTACCTTTAATACATTTTATTTACAACTCATACACGTTTTGGTTCGTGTAATATGGCACAAATGATATGCTTAATATATAATGGTCGTATTTAATAGATACATTTATTTTTACATTCACATTTAACACAATTCACTATTTGAGTATTAGTTTCTTTGGATTCTGGCTATAAACTCACGCCTTGGCACAAACCTCTAGAACCTCAACACTGACACTGATCAGCGCTGGCCTGCTTCAGGAATGTAAAAGTTTTGGCGGCAGCCAAAGGTGAAAATCGTGGCACATACTGTGAGGCTGGCGCCTGAAGAGTACGTCAAGTGTACTCTTCCACATCTTCGTCTTCACTGAACTCAGAATCCTGGTCTATATCTGGCAGTGGCTTTAAATAATAAGGGATAGACGGTGGGTTCGCTGGAACTAAGTATCCGGCTGAATCTAAGGGTGTTGCTGGAGGCCTTGGAAGTCGTATTTGCATAGTTTGACCTCCAGATGCACTTGCGTCTTCCAATTTGGCACATATCTCGTCAAAGCCAATCCTATCACGGGGGTCCATTGCCCAACACGCCCTCATCAATTCACACGCAAATACAGGACAGTCTTCCGGTGGAACTAAGAGTACTCCGTGAAGGATTCTCTTCGTAGCACCATCGTTATTGCAACCGTAAAATGGCTGTTTTCCACGGCTATATATCTCCCATAGAACTACTCCATACGACCAGACGTCAGACTCATGTGTGAACCGAGCGTAGACTATGCTTTCAGGGGACATCCAACGTACAGGCATTGGTCGTTCTCCACCCATCTTGTAATAGTCACACGTATAGACATCCCGAGACATTCCGAAGTCTGCTATTTTCACAGTTAAGTTAGCTGCAACCAGACAATTTCTTGCAGCCAAATCTCTATGGACAAATCTTCGCGATGCAAGATACTGCATCCCTCGCGCCACTTGCAGGGCTACGTGTAGTAGATCTGACTCGTCGAGGATGGGTCCACTACGACCACCGCCTTTAGAACCTCGTAGTACTCCAGCCAAGTCCCCACGATCCATGTACTCGAAAACCATCCATGGACTAGCACTGATGTCATCTAGAAACAGATAAATGGTAAGTATTTAAAGCTCTATCGATTTACTATTTTGCCTTAAACGAGATAAAGAGGAAAAAGATATTCATATTTTTAAATGAAGAAACACTGGTACTGTTTTACGTATCACTTATAATTTATTATTTTATAAGTAGCCTAGTTTAAGTTCTAGTCCTGATGTTGCTGTCATAAGTGAAACCGGTAGGCTTATTTATAAAATAATAAATTATAAGTGATACGTAAAAACAGTAAAAGTGTTTCTTCATTTTAAAATATGAATATTTGGAAGTTTTACCAAGCGGCCGCGATGGAAAATATCAAATATATAGGAAAAAAAAGATATACTAGGTTGATGCTACTAGATCAAATATTCATAGATATACAATTACGTATTGGCCGATGGTTCTGAAAGATTAACTGATTCTACAGAGCAGTAATGTGGCAGGTCCATTTTTGCAATGATCAAAGTTTCGGTTAAAGTTGTAGTTTCCACTTTTATAAATGGAGGAGCAGCAGAAAATATGGTATTGAGGATGAATGATGATGATACTTACCTCTGTACACCACTCCAATAAGTGTGAGAATGTTTGGATGACGGAATGCTGACATTATGGAAACTTCTCTAACAAAATCTTCTTCTGCGCTACGTCCAGCGTTGTCTTTTAATACTTTGATCGCTACCACTTGCTTGGTAGTCATAGTTCGGAGATCACCTAAGCAAAAATCAAACGACATATCATATTTTGTAACCTTCAACGCAAAACGAGGGGTGTTATAAGTTTGACCTCTACTCCTCCTCTCTCTTTCTGTGTGTGTGTGCGTTTCTGTCGGTCTATGACATCATAGTTTTTGAACCGAGCGATGGACCGATTTTGATGCATTTTTTTTTCGTTTGAAATCTAATGTGATCGAAGTGGCTATTAGCTGCATTACTTATACGTTTTGTCTAGATTAATTGATATTATTGTAATTTTAGGTTTTTTGCTATTGGAAGGCAAACATGTAGACGGAAGAAATAAGAAGAATATTAAAATTAGAAATTTAAGAAATTTGTGCCGCCTAAAGACACTGAAGGTGGTAACAATGTTTTATCAACCTGAGGCCGGGATGTTAGTCCTCGAGTAAAAGTAAGTATACCAATCTGGTCGCTGCGAGACTCCACCGCCTAGTAAGATGTCACTAGCCGCCTGGCAGAAAGGCAGATGGTCTATTCTGCAAAGGAATCAGGACCAACATGGATTATTTTAGATGATTTCAGAAATTTATCCGTGAGTCATGTACACTCATGCTAAAACCAGCCAGACAGCAGTTTCTCAAAGTATGGTTTTCAGCTAAAGGCATATTTGAATCCTAATAATATAACATTATGTTGTTAGTTAGCACATTTCGGCATCAGAAAATCAGCTAACTGCTCTACTGTTTAGTTTTCTAGCTCTTTTATTTAAAGATTAATCGTTCTTGAGATATAGGCCATTCGTCCCAGATATTTAAAGATTACTAGTGGTCACCCATTGTTCGAAATTCTACCATAATAATTTTTAATATCTTGTTGACAAGAACGCCATCTCCATTTCTCAAGACCAACTACTTTGTTTCCAAACTTTATAGTGCTCCATCTGTGATCTTTTATCGTTATCATCAATATATTTGTTTGTGTGTGTCAAATGCATGATAGTGTTGGTAATGTTTTTTTTTATTGATTTAATTTACTTCTCCTACACATAAACTATGTGCCAAATTTTATGCTGCTGCGTCCTCTCAATTTTCGAAAAAAGGGGTCCAAAGTTTTGTCATCACGTATGAACATATACATTATCAATCCTCACCCTTAAAAACTTTTCCAAAGCATCCCTCTCCAACTTCTTCAATTAAAGTGAGAGCATTTCTGTCCAATAGCGTGACTTCAGGATCGGTGGTCTTGGAGGGGTGCAGCGGTGCGGGCGTCCCGGGGACGGTGAGAGGTGCAGCAGCGGCGGCAGCAGCACCACACACCCCGTACTGCGGGTTCGTTATATACCGTTCAGCAAGTAGAGGTTCTCCAGGCCGAACACGCTACAAACATATGTATACTAAGCAACAACGCCAAAGCAATGTGGCCCATGTTGTGGGAGACGGCGTGCAATATGAGTGTTTCAAACGCTTACGCTTTTGAAGTTATAATTATTTTATCTTTTTTTAATGCTTTTGAACTCAAGAGATTCTGAATCAAAAACGGGTTAAAAAAAGTAGAAGATTAATCGTGTTTTTTTAACCAAACTAAAAATTTGTTACCCTACATCTTTAAGAATTATAGCTTCTTACTATGTTCTTATTCGATAACTTTTTATAATTTATATCTGACTGAAAAGAATAATTTTTGAAATCACCATGGACATAACATTTCATTTATTTTGACTTTAATATCAATGATATGAAGTTGGTGTAAATCATGATGGTGAAAAATGATGTTATTTAGCGCAAGGCAGAGAAATGTGGGTTAGACGATGAAAAGATAAATTTGGAAGTCTTACCGGTTTCACTTTTCCATGAACATCGCAGATGCGCTTCCTTAGGTACAGAACAAGAAGGAAGACAATTATGAGCAAGGCACCCCCAGATACCATCCCCACGATAAGGGTACTTGAAATTGACCCGACTGTGTCTGTAATGCTACCCGCTGTCGCTTCTGTTATAATCTCACTGCTAATGGTTGACTTCGGTGTCTGCAAAAAAATATAAAAAATGTGTTTTAAATAATGCAAGCAGACTACTTAGATTTTTAAGAAATCTAGTTTACGACCAAACATTATAACAATAATTATCATTATTATCTTTTACAGACTCCAAAAATGAAGTTCGCCTGTATGCTGTTTTTAGTCAAGCGATTACTCCGCCAAAAGCAATTAGATTTTGATGGCTCTTTTTTTGGAATGATTTTTTTGTTTTTTTTTTTTAAATTTCAAAAAAGTGACATCGTTAGTTTAATCCATAAAGTCATCGTCTGCTCTGTTTGAAATATAAGAGTAGAACTCCCAGATCTCTAATGGTTTTATATATTTGACATAAATATTGAAAAATGTTATTTAAAAAAGTGCATAATTCATAGCGAATTATAACAATAACAGGATGATAGAGTTCTCTTTAACGCATTTCCGGTATAATTTATCAAAAAAACTTGAATCGTTACGATATTAACAATGAATTTTGTGATTATAGTTGTTACTTTTTTATTTTATTTCCAGGATGAGAATATTCAACATATCTGATTGACACGGAAAGGTTCTTTCGGCTTAGTTGTATCACTCATAAAATTCTCAGTTTTTGAATAGGCGGGAGTTTTGAGAAAACATTCTTTCAAAATTAACTTTAGGGCTACCTACCACAAAATTTGACCTTTAACTTACAAACTTTTTTACAGGCTTCCCGTATTAAACTATGTTTGACTAGATGTCACCCTCACCTTGGCTGCTAATTTAATCCTATACCGTACATATACTTACTTCATTATACCTTAAAGAAAAAATAAAATTCGTATTATAGATTTAGGTCTGCAGTATATGCATGTTTTGATTGAATCAAAAAAGTAAAAATGTCTAAATAGTAAAAAAGTCTAAATGTCTAAATAGTAAAAATGTCTAAATAGTAAAAAAGTCTAAATGTCTAAATACATCTTTCAATCATCTGTATTGAAAGATGTGAGGAAAACGTTTGATTTTGTCGGTCGACCGATAAAATTTGGTTAAATTATTGATGTTAAAAATTAGTTTACGTGGTTAGACCCGTTTAATTGTAATCCCCCCGACAAAATGTATCTGTAATTTAGCTAAGAACGATCTCGATCTCGTCAGCTTTCAAACAAATTATCTGCATCGAAATCAATACATTCGTTCTAGAAGTTACGACAAAAGAGACATACACAGAGACACAACAAATTTATATAAACCCTCTTTTAATAGATATTGGCAATACTAATGTTCAACGACGCTTCCAAATGCAGAATGGATCTAATCGTGAAGATATTTGAAAATCGGTTAAGCACTGCGTTTACCGATTACAAACAGATATTTTTTTTAGTTTTTAGTGGCATAGAATATAAATAGAAAGTGATATTATTGTGCTATGACAGTTTTCATTCTTCTTTACATTAAAGGGCTAAATGTGTAGAATTTTAATTCTATTTATTATATTTTACTAGCAACCCACCCCAGTTTTACACGTGTTTTTATGGTATTGGAAGGCAAACAAGCAGATGGATTTCCCGGTGGTAAGAAAGCGTTCCTAGGTGGCGTGAATTTCACCCATCAGGAAATTCGTCTGCTTGTTTGCTTTTCAATATCTTAAAAAAATTGTTTGTTGTATATTATGTATTGCCTTGTTGGTTGAGTGGCTAGCGCACACGCCTAACTATACTGACCATCCGCGAGGCTGGGGTTCGATTCGCGATAGGCATTAGTGTGATGAACATTTAGATGTCTGCATTTCCGGGTCTGGGTGTTTATTAAATTTATTCTAGTACATATTTATGTATTTCTATGTATTAGTATCGATGACTAGCACCCATAACACAAGCATATAATTTGCTTACTTTGGGGTTAGATTCAATTCATTTATTATTATTATGTAGTGATTTATATAGCCAATAAGTACTTATATATCTACATTGTAGTTTTTTTAGTGATATTAATAAATCACTTTACCTCAAATAATCTTATCCCATGAATCATATCATTATCACAACCTATTGATTTATAGAGCTACCAACGTGAGTATACGAGATGGGAACAGTGTTTTTCCGATGAAGCCGATAAAATATTCATGATAACGTCACTATCCCCGAAATTCATGCATTTTTATAAGCTTTAGTGTTTAATTGATGTAACACGCTTAATAACAGCCATACTTTTATATAGATACTAGCTGTTACCCGCAGCTTCGCCCGCGATAAATTGAGATTTAAACTATCCTATCTCTCAAGTTGGATCGAACTGCACATGGTGTGCGAATTTTATTATAATCGGTTAAGTGGTTTAGGAGTCCATTGAGGACAAACATTGTGACACGAGATTTATATATATTAGATTGGACATGTGGGAAGCTGTCCCGATGGTCAAAGGCAACCGAGACTCGTAGACATTATAGATGTCCCTTGTGCATCTTTATCTTATGATCGGAAACTGAGAACACGTGTAATCTCTATCTTACTAATCGGCTACCACTCATACCGGGACATGATAATCACGAACTCTGACGCCATGGTGGCAAAAATAGGATAAGCGATGGTACTAGTGCGGGCGAAACGCTGCACATCATTTTAGCATCATTTTAGTTGCAAGCCGTCCGCGTCGTATACATAGACGAATTGCATTTTTGAAGTGAAAACTTCTTTAGCGGCGTTGCGCACTTTTTTTGGCATGGGTAAAAACTTTTAAATTCGCGTCAGGACACGTGACCATATCGAAATTTCGTAAGACGGCGCAGGGCGCTTCCGCGAATGTTCGTGTTGTCATGTTTGTGTACGATAGCGCAGTAAATTAATATTGTATTCTACCACATAAATGATAGATTTCATATTGATAATTAAAGCATTTCGTGCAAAATTATCCCTAACCATTCCAAAATATCATAAATACACACCGTTCATATTCAAGTTTTCACTTCTGCCGGCACTCCCGGAGTGCAACCCGTTTTTTAAAAAGAAAACTGCACCTGTTGCAGCTAATCCTAGGCCTGCTGAAGTATCAGATATTCGTATCAATTGTACGACCAATGAGATGGTCAAACACAACAATATATGTTAGTTAGTCAATAAATCAATAAACATTGATGAAGTCGAGGCCTTAACTGAATGAGATAAGTAGATACATAACATAATTTTGATTTCAATACATGATACCTATATTTACTCTTAGTCTTTTGCGCAATAGGTACAGAGTATCGAGTGTTAAGTGTCACAATAGCTGCAACCCCTAGCTTTGTCCACATGCATTGCTCATCTTCTTCTTATATACAGGGTCATATTTAAAGGACCAGCCAAATTTTTAGAGAGAGTTGGGAATCGATTAAAACTTTCCATTTTCGAAGTAATAAAAATAAAAAAAAAAATGCAAATTATATTTTTTATCCGATGCAAAATACAAAATACATAACGTAAGCGCCGACCGCAAATCGCATGCGCAGGTTAGTGACGTCAAGACTCGTACTAGGTACGACGTAGGGTGACAACAAGTGAAATATTAACGCGGACTGTTTTAAATAAATGTTCATAAAAGTAAATATTACAATTTGGAAATGAATATTAAATGCAATATCATTTTAGTCTTAGCTCCCTTACATTAATATTTAGCTGGTCTTTTGAAAGTAACCCTTTATAAAAATCAACAATTGCTGTTCGTTACTCTCGCTAAAACTAAAACTAAAAGAACAGATGGACCAGTTTGGCTAATTTTGAGTTTTAATTATTTTGTTTGCATCGCCTCTGTGGTCTAGCGGTTCAGTTGTTGGACTTGACTGCATGAGGTCCCGGGATCGAATCCCGGGTCGGGCAACAAAAAGAACATTGGGTTTTTCCAATTTTCTAATAAAAATGTTACTCGGGATTGGAAATGTGCCCTGTTGGCGATAGGCTTGCTATCTATTACATTGTGGGGCTTAGTGTCTTCGGCTAGTTGTGGGTGCCCTGGTTGTGCCTCAGCCTACCGCTTCGGGGTTATGGGCGTGAAGATGCTTTAATTATTTGTAGAAGTCCAGGATAGGTTAAAAGGAAAGAAAACAGGAAACACTGTCAGGAAAGTAGGAAAAACAAAGTAAACAACATTTTAAGCTATACAAACAGAACGGGTGGAACAAAGTTTGGCAGGACAGCTAGTTTCATATACACGCTCGTTTTCGGTTTTATTTCAATGTCTATGGATATGGCCTGATTTCACCAATAATACTTAAACCGAGTTTAATAAAACTAAGTTCAGTGTAAATTAACCAAAGAAATTATATTTAGAGGTCAATGGTTTTTACGTTAATCGCGTTTAAATTCGGCAGTGAAATCCAGCCTAAGCCAAATTGATTACAAATTGATCTGATTTCAAAGTATAAGCAGTTTATATTAATAATTAGATTAGGTCTCTGAAATTTCAGGCTTCAGTAATTTGATTAGACGTGATGTTACCTTTTATCCTTTGATATAATTGATTTTAAGCTTTGATGTAATTTTTTGATTTATTAAATTTTGTGCTTTATAAATACGTTTAGTCATTTTTATTTTATAAACGAATTTACAGCTTGTTGACAAACGTTTTTATTTAAAATAAAGTATCTTCACACCCATAATCCCCGGTTATGCCGGTTATGCCTCTGCCTAGCTCGGCAGAGGCATAACCAGGGCAACCACGACTAGCCGAAGACGCTAAGTCCTACAATGTGATAGGTGGCAAGCCAATCACCATTTTTTTTAAATTATTTTAGTTATAATTCAGTTATGTTAAACTCTTTCTAACTTTGATATAAGTAACTAGTTGAAGTGTAGTTTAATATGTACTATGTTTATCTTTAATATGTACTAAATAATACAAATGAAAGGATAAGCTCTTATTAAGTACAAACCAAAAAAACACGGTTTTATCAAATCGAAATCTTTATTAAATCATTGATACAATATCTCACCTAAGAAGTTATTTTGCCTAAACAGTTATTTAATAAACCTTATAATGATTTTGAAACACATTGTTAGCGATACTTAACATGACATTTCTACCCACTTTTACGAATTTATGGTTTTTGTTATATACTCTGAAGTCTGGTGGTAGCCATTTTAAATTTTAATTGCAATTTATAAACGATTCTCCAAAAAAAGAAAAGGTTTTCAATTTGACTATGTTTTTAGAAAGTAAACTTTTAGCGCAATTGGAAAAATGATGAGAGTGAATTTTTACACAAAAACATCAATCTCAAGTTTGTTGCTAAACAGACAAAAGCAACAGTCTGAAGTTAGTTGCTAAACTTTTTCATTTGTTTTTTTAATAATTGCTTCCAACGTGGTCATGCTATTTTTGGATTGTTACACTTAAGAAATATAACTGCTTACGTGCGTATACACACTTTTTTGTATGTTTGCTACCCGATTATTAGCCCACTAACAAATCTGTTTTGATTATTCTTTTTTTAATGTCATAGTTCCGAGGTGGCTCCTTATTAATGATATCAAAATCTGAGTTGGTTGTGGCTTTGTAACTCTAATGAATGAATGAATTAATACACTTTATTATGAACCAAACTTTACAAAATAATATACACTCTTTCACTTAAAATATTTAACTTAGGTGCACAAAGGTTTAACTCTAACTAAACTAGGAGAATGTTGATAAAATTTATGTGAGAGCATCTCGGAATCATTAGTTGAAGTCTTTCGGACAAAGAATGATCAGTAGGTTACTCTTAAATCTCGATATCATGCGATTTGGAAATTGGGATCGTATATATCATTTTAGGTACTTTTGAACACAGCACTAGCGGATTATTAACATTAAGTTACAAATAAATTCAAAGAATGCGATACAATAATGCAGTGTTTACTATTAACTAAATACTAATAATTTGCCAGTGTTGTGTTCAAAGTAAATAAAGGTAATAAGTATTTTCACGCCCGTATCCTCGAAGAGGCAGGCAGAGGCTCAACCAGGGCACGCACGACTAGCTGAAGACACTAAGTCCCACCATGTGATAGGTGGCAAGCCTATCGCCAACCGGGCACGTATCCAATCCGAGCAACGTTATTTTTATTAGATAATTGAAAATTTGCATCCTACTGATCACGACGTGGTATCTAATGAAATAAGCGGAATCGGTGTTTGTAGTTTTACTGCGCTTAATTATAATTGACTGACTGCAGCGCCATTAGCAAGGTTAAAATGAATTGGTTTGACGTATGATTAATTAATCGACCTTCGCGTATGAATTTTAGAGTTCCTTAATAGAACATGTGTGGACTGGTATACCTAAATATTACCCATTTTGCTGTTACACACTCAGGTTAAAAGAAAAAAAATCTGTTAAATAGGTATCTACATATCTTAGGATAAATAACTAAAATCTCAGTAAAAATGTTTTTTGCTATACATAAATAAATAAATACATCCCTGGAAAAGTTACACAAATTGAATCTAACCCGCAAGTTTAATTTTATGCTTGTTATGAGTTTTAGTCAACGATTCTAATACAAATAAATACTTAAAAAGATACCAGAATAAATTCAATAAACACCCAGACCCAGAAATGCAGACATCTAAATGCTCAACAAACGAATGCCTGCCCTCGTCGTGAATCGAACCCGAACCTCGCGATTGATCGATGACATATATAGGTATTAAAAGCTTGCAGAAATTAGGTACCTTCTTTAAATATAATATTTTAAACTTACATCCCTAACCAAGTAAGTGGGATAAACAGTTTGCGGTTATAATTATGATTTTAAATACTACCAATGTATTTTTAAAATCTATGATGGCTAAAATATCCCTTGTTTTTTATCATCTCAATAATAGAATCCACTCTAAATTTTGAAATAATAGTGGGTTGTGTCACCTACCAGTGGGTGGTGACTCAATATTTATGATTATGTATAAAGCGTTTGTACGTAGGCTTTATACTTATCAGAAATACTTATTCAGTAGGTGCCTAAACCTAAGTACATTTTACGTTGTTTAAATTGATAGGACCAAAAAAACGACAAAAACTTCAAGAAGAGATAGATAGAGACCTGGGGTTTTGGTCATTTGGTCAAATTTTTTCATAGTTATTGAATTTCGTGTTTATATTGAGTGAAATTAGTTAATTTAGGTGGGAATTAGATTAATTTTGTTCAGTGAAAGTGCACAAATCAAGTAATCATGAAGAAATCAGTGTATCGTCTATTTCCTCGCTGCCGCCAAATCTCAATAGAAGAGCTTGAGTAACGAAGCCACCGTTTTACTCAAGACCCAGATATGACTTACTGACAATATATGACTGATGACTAGTTATAATTGATTAAAATGATTTAAAATTTGATGCAAATTTCTACTTGACTAATGGCAAAATACTAACGTGAAAGCCAATATCTAAAGAAAGAAAGAAAAATAGAGACCTCGCACTTCTCTTACTCCTCTTAGCGGGGGCGTATTCTTGTCTCCAGATTAACTTCAAAAAATTGTAACCCGCTTTTATTAGTATTTCGTTTTTTAGATTTTATGTAATTACTAGCTGTTCCGGCGAACTTTGTTCCACCCGTTCAGTTTGTATGAGAAAAATTCAAATGTTTTTCAAGATTCCTCGTAGTCCAATAGAATAAAAATAATCCTATGTGCGTCTCCTGGTTCCAAGCTATTTTCCATAAATTTTCAGTCAAATCGGTTCTGTCGTTTTTGTGTTATAAACAGTGTAACTAGCACGACTTTCTTTTATATATAGATGTTTTACAGGTTTGTTTTGACCACCTCGTTGGTCGAGTGGCTAGCTTACACGCCTAACTACATCGACCAACCACGAGGCTCGAGTTCGATTCCCGACGGGGGTAAGAATATTTGTGATGAACATTTAGATGTCTGCATTTCCGGGTCTGAGTGTTTATTAAACTTATTCTGGTATCTATTTAAGTATTTCTATGCATTAGAATCGTTGAGTAACACCCAAAAAAAAGCAAGCATATAATTTTCTTACTTTGGGGTTAGATTCAATTTGTGTAACTTGTCCAGGGATATTTATTTATTTATTTTTAAAGATTCCCATATAAATACGTTTTATCTAAATACTTAACTCAAGTTTATTGATCGTTTATGAATGCAAGCAACCCTATTCCTACCAGTATATTATTCAGCCTATAGTGGATGAATGTATAATGGTATTTCAAGTCGTCAGTTTCTTTATTAATTATGGATATAAAGATTGTAATATTAATGTGAAGTAATGAAGAAGATAATGTTTTAGCTGTAATAAAAATGTAGCACGATAAAGAGATAAAAATGATATGTTAATGAAGATGGATGCGCTCTCTTGTGCGGCGACTGCGATATCGGTTCAGTTAGGTTTACCCTGACTTTACATGGAGTTATTTTTTTATGACATGGGAAGGCAAACAAGCAGACGGATTTTCTGATGGTAAGAAATTCACGTCGCCTAGAGACACCAAAGAATAGGCAAGGCAATACCAATCCTGGTGAGTCGCTGCGAAACTCTACCACCTAGCAGGATGTCACGGTGTTAGTGACGGTAAGCCTATGCTCGCCTTTTATATATTCGCCTATAAACACAGATTTTTGGAATCATCATCAGCTGGAGGACGTCCACGGCTGAACATATACCTCCCCCAAAGACCGCCACATGTCACGGTCACCAACCGCTTGTATCCAGCGACTCCGCGCAACTTTTATCATTCATGGGAATGTCGCCAACAATAATTGTGTATGTTTAA
The DNA here is from genome assembly GCA_002245475.1 of Calephelis virginiensis. Lineage (NCBI taxonomy): Eukaryota > Metazoa > Arthropoda > Insecta > Lepidoptera > Riodinidae > Calephelis > Calephelis virginiensis. The sequence goes on along the minus strand of NJDC01001854.1, from coordinate 221,820 downwards.
CAATATTTGTTTTCTAGGTGGTAGAGAGCTCCGGATTGTACCACAGCCATTTATTCCTCACCAGATCTTTAGTGCTAGCTATTGAAATATTCAGTGTAAGAGGATAAAGTGACAGGTGGGCTTGCACGCTCGGATAAAATCTGGTCGAATTAAGTATTTTTTTTGTTGTCGTGGGACTAGCTAATTATCTAATAGAAACAACATGTCCGGGATTGGACATAGCTTGGCGATAGGTTTGGCACCTATCATATCCCAATTTGGTGTCTTCGGCTAGTTGTGGGTATCCTGGTTTGCGTCCCGGCCTAACTCGGGACTGTGGCAATAAGGCGTGAATATTTTTTTATACAAAGGTATCATAACTGCTACGCCTAACCAAAAAATACTAGTAGTTATAAGATTATATGGGATTTTAGCAGTTCGTCTTATCTATTCTAATTTTAAACCTGTCACCACATTAGTAATGTCAGCTGATAAAAGTCTACGCGCGACAGTTCGCCAGGTTTGAACTGCTTCATTGGTCGAGGGGTTAGCGTACATTACTGTCTCCACACGTCACAGACCAACCGCAATGTTTGGTTTCGATTTCCGTCGAAGGCAGGCATTTATGAGTTGACCATAGATTGTATTTTCAAGTATAGATGTTTATTAAATTTAATCCAGTATATATTCAAGTATTTCTATGTATTAGTATCGTTGACTAACACCCATAACACAAGCATATAATTTGCTTACAGTACCACTATTTACATTATGCGCTTTTATATATAAATTACTACTGTACTTTGGTGTTGGATGAATTTGTGTACTTTGTCCAGGAATATTAATACCTAAGTTGTAAATTGAACATATTATGATTTTCCTGACCTGGGTGGTGGGTGGTGACGGTGAGTATCTTGGGTCTGTGGCATTTGATGGTCGCGGTGGGATCACGTTGTGAATTGCTTGCCGCTGCGTTAGGGGTACTGAAATAAAAATTATGTTATTAAATATTATTACATGTGTAGTTATTATTATTATATTTTGTATTAATATTATTACATGTGTGCACAAAATGTTGCCCGCGGCTTCGCTCGCGTGTTAATGTTATGTACACACATGTACCATCTGTATGGTCAAAGTGAACAAAGTTTTCTCCGATTCTGATTCAAAAGTTATGATGCCACAGACAGACACACTCACACACCTTTTAAAGCTATAACATTCTCCTTTTACCGACGACGGGGATAAAAAAACAAACTTACTCTCTCAAATTATTATGTTATTAAAAATAAAAATATGTTAGTTTATAAAAACGGCGACGCGCACAAGTAAGCAATTCTATGGTCCACATGAACAAAGACTTTTCTGATTCTGGTTTTGATTATAAATTCTATCATTATTGTGATAGTATTTGATAGTAGAAGTAGTTATGTTTACCACTACCACAAAGAAATAATATCCGGATACAACTGGACTCTGTTACCGGATACAACTATTATAGACTCGCAAACTCTAGGCTCTGTCGAATCGGGTGTCGTTGACTACGATAGAGGGTTGGAAACTTTTTTTTAAATATAGTGAAAAACAGTCCCTAATGGTAACAGACAACCTTTGCTTATGGACACCATACATGTTACGGTTACGCTGCTATCTTGTGTCTAGATCTTAGGCCACGTGTTCAAACCTTCAGGCTTCCCTAATAAACACCATAATTGTTATGGGTGCTAGATCTCTAATACGGACCATATTAAAGACATGCAACGATGTCAATATTAGTTTATAAAAGCTATTTATTAAAATGTACCTCTACCTTCACCTGTCAGGTTATTACCTGTACTTCGAGGACATATCTCCCCTTCTTTGGCAGGCTCAGCGTTGGTGGTACAGACGCAGTAGTGCAGAGTTGTGTTGTACTGGATGCAGGCAGCCTCCTCTCCGCAGGATGACGTCTCACAGCCGCCGTTAATAAAATTAACTGAAAAAAGATTCAAAATATAATTATTATATAACTAGCCGACCCGGCTAACCTTGTTCACTTGGCACTCGCTACTCTCTGCCTACTTATGTTACTTACTTACTATAAATATAAGATGATACATTTAAACGTGACCTGCATTTTTAATTGGTTTTCTACATTCTGTATTTCAAAGTTTGGTCACTTTATAATAAGTGATGTAATGTCTGTAATTTCTAAACTACAAAACTTATGACTTGTTAAAAATAAATAACAATTTGTAAAGCTTAAACTAATACGTAATTAAAAAAGAATAAATGTAATCGAACTACACAATAATGAATTATTTATAAATTTACATTTTGACATAATAATTAATGACCCCTACGCTAATTCCCTATCAAACGGGAACCCCTTCCATAACCTGGATAAAAAGGAGCATATAACCTTCATCAAAATTACCTGTCTAATTTCGTTATGATCGAATCCACTGAAGATTCGGCGTAAATTGCGGTTGGGATACAGACAGACAGACAGACTGAAAGGTAGACAGACAGTAAAAATAAGTAAGTATCTTCACGCCCGTATCTCCCAGGGGATGGGCAGAGAGATGAAGACATTAAATCCCAAGAAAGAATCCCATGAAAGATGGCAAGCTTACTGCCAACCGGGCACATATACAATCCCGAGCAACGTTATTTTTTTAGAAAATTTAAAATATACCATTTCTATTTTTTTCTGTTGTCCGATCCGGGGATCGAACACAGGACCTCAAGAAGTCTAGTCCGACGCTGGACCGCTAGACCATAGAAGCGACTATACGAAACGAACGTACGAAGACGACGGAAAAAATCTTAAAATGCTAGAAATCTGTCCTGTTGACCAATTTCAGTCGCCTGCACTAATTTTTTTAATTATCTTCAGTGTACAAAATTCACTCTTCTACAGATTTATTATTCTATGTACACTAATATTATAAAGAGGAAAACTTTGTTTGTTTGTTTATCCTATTAATATTATAAATGCGAAAGTTTGTAAGTATGGATGTATGGATGTTTGTTACTCTTTCACGCTCGAATGGCTGAACGGATTTGTCTGAAATTTGGAAGACAGATAGATTGTGACCTGGATTAACATATAGGCTATTTTTAATCCCGACCGCACACCGGGTTTCTGTGAAAACGCGGGCGAAGCCGCAGGTAGCAGCTAGTAATGAATAAGCTAAAAACTACTGAACCGATTGTAAAAATCATTTCACCATTCGAAAGCTATTTTATCCACAAGTAACATAGACTATATTTTATTTTTAGAAATTAAAAATTTATCCACCCGTGCGAAGCCGGGACGGGCTGCTAGTGTATAGATAAAGATATTCTTACAAGCAATTCTTATAATGTGAGAACACTAAAATCTACCAACGGATTAGAATGCAGCCACCCACTAAAATGATTGACGATGATGACAAAATGAATGATTACTACACTAAAATGATTAATTTTTATGAGCTGACAAGTTAAAGGATGCCAAATGGAAAGTGTATCTTTTAATAAATTGTCCACTTATATTGACCCGCAAAGAAATTGCCGCGTGAAGCGTCTTAAAAGACCTTCTTTTTTTAAAATAAATATGAACAAAATATATATTTAATTGAAAATTGAGGTTTAATTTTATTTATTAATAATAATGATATTAATAATAGTGTAATAAACGGAATATTCTCTAAATGAGACCCAAAAATGTGTAAACCCTAGTAAAAACATAAGAAATTGACATTGTATTACTTACGGAGCTGACCGACTTTGCCCTGTCCTTATTATTATGAATATTGTTATTGTAAAAGTGCTCCTGACAATAACTAACACGACCGAAAAACAATTAGCAAAATTGATCTGTCCGTTTAGACATGATGCGATGAATAAGGGAAATGGGAAATTCATTTGCAATCAACTTTCTGAAAAGACGGAGGTTAAGTGTTTGACTTCTAAATTTTTTAATATGTTTATCGATTTTTCTGTTACTTATGAAGAGATTTCAAAAACTATTTTTAATATGAAAGAGTACTTCCAAGGTAAGTATGTACCAAGTACCAAGTATGATCTAATGACCAAATCCCTGGGAAATCAACGAAAATACATCATTTTTGTGTACTTATACGACGTATTTATTCAAGATGAAGTCGTTTTTTGCTGATTTATTGCGTTTAAATTATAATAACATATAAGATGAACTTACTGGTTGTATTTTGTGAAGTTTGTTTCGGCCTCGCTTCCTCTCGCGCCACTCGCGCCAGTTTCTCATGTTTCTCTCTTGACAGCTGAAATAAAAGTCCACGCGTTAAATCTATAACATCTTCTTATTTTTGGGAAATGTCTTCAATGTACGAAATTCATTCTTCCACAAGAACCCCTAGATAAGCAAATTATAAAATAATACAAGCATAATATGCTTGTGGTATGGATGCTATAAACAAAACAAACAGACAGAAATACACAAATGTCTGCCTACCTCTGCGGGGGATATGTGTGTAAAGATACTTACGGACTTGCTTCTTTTAAAATACTAGCAAAAATTAAATAACACACCCAAACCCAGAAATGCAGACATTTAGAAATTTGTCAACAAACAAACAACAATGGCGAAAAATGGTCACAAAGTCTTGGAATGGAAAAATAGAGCCGCACGGTTTATTGGTGGTATTAGACGTGAATGCTAATTGCTAGACTCTCGACAAAGGAGGCACTCAGTAAATAAGTGTCATAGGTACATATTGCTTTCCTTAAAAAATGTAGATGTCTTTTGTACATATTTTATGTCTTGTTAATAGAAAATCTATTGCTTGTTTCCTTCCAATCTTCCAATTAAAAAATGTTTAATTTCGGAACGGGCAATAAAAATAAATTGTGTCTTCATTTTTTAATTAAAACAATGTTGATAAGTATTGAATATGTGCCTGGTTGGTGATAGGCCTGCCACTTCTATGTACTACTATTAGTATGTATTGTAGTACTATTTAAATTATGCGCTTCGGCTATATTCGTCAAGCTTCGGAAATCCTAATGTATTTTAAATTATTATCTATATAGAGTTGTTATTACACAATTAATCATATCGCTTAAATTTAAAAATAAAAGTATAAAGTGTAAAAAAGAGTAAAAAGTGTAAAGCTGAATCGCATAATTTAGATAGTTGGTAGTACTGTACATTGTTGGTCGTATGTGCTCTGGTTGTACCTTTGCTTACTTCTTCGGCGATACGTCCGTACCTACAGATGCTTTCTTTTTATGTTCTCAACACAGAGAAAACCAGCGATAATTAGTGAAACCTAAGGCGAACGCCAATTACTACACAAACCAACGACGATTCTTAGTAAAACCAACGAAGAGAACGTTAAACTAATAAATTACTGTGTATTATAAAATGTGATTGAACTGCATCGTTATCTGGACCATTTTGAGATGCTCAAAGCAGTTATTTTGGACACCTTATCGTGCGTGGCCGCTGTTCTCATATAGCTAGAGTAATAAATAATATCATGTATGTAAATACACATATAAACCGAGTTTATTGATATTTTACGGCCGATATTTGATTTAGATTGACCAATAACAAAAAGTTAACTGCGCAATGAAGTTTCGTAAGAATTCTTGCTATTGTGATTCAATATGAAAATATTGAATGTAATATTTTTATGTTGGATACCACTTACCGTTTAGATACCACCGTGTGGTTTGTTATTTTTATTTCACTAGTGGGGGACAGTGACTTTGGCTATTTTTTTAGTGACAAACAGCTTTTATTGCTTTTATTTTTTTTATTATTTTAAGTTAAAGAAAAAAAAAATAAAAAAAAATCACAGATTGTTTATTGTGTTCTCGGACTCTGCAATTTGGGCAATTTTTGTAGCGCCCTCACTAAACTAATTTTAAGTTATCGCTATTTTCTTTCAACGATAGTAATAGAAAGAGACAAAACACTTTTAGCGCTGTCATATTAGTTTGTATATTCATTTCTATAGACATTTAAAAACGTCACAATTTGACATATCCAACATAATCTTCTAAAATGTGCCATCTCTTTTCGTTTCATTGCAAAAATATGGCACATATTTGAAATAATTTTAGGAGGTACTCACAGGTAATATGGCAAGAGTATACAAATCAGTTAACAATAAATATATCAGAAACATTTGATAAAGTCCTTCCTAGTTTATGGTCATCAAAACCTTACGCCTTTTCAGTTCGCCAGATTTTGTTTATTGAACAGAAAAGGCTTAAGATGTTGATGACAACTACATTAAAGAAGAGATGTAGGACGAAAGAATATGGCGGGAAAAATACCTTAACCTAAATAGTACTACGTATAAAATATTTTTGAAGACTCAAGAAGTATTGGATTTACACTAAAAAGGTAATCGTTTTAGCGCAGCGATAAAACAAAAAAGTTTTTATTTAATTTGTTCACAAATGACGGAGAAATCGATTAAAATGATATCTACGTAAAAAGAAATCGAACGTACTCGCTCCTCCTTCTTTCTAAGTCCGTTAAAAAGAGACGTTAATTTTCCACCCATGTCGGTCTAGGCCTCTTGTGAAGAATAGATTATCTATTACATTTTTAATTATTTATACGGGATACTCACGATCTCTTTTTATTTTATTTGTCGATATTTCGGCCTAGTTGCAACTAGGCAACATTTTTAATTATTTATACGGGATACTCACGATCTCTTTTTATTTTATACTAGGCCGAAATATCGACAAATAAAATAAAAAGAGATCGTGAGTATCCCGTATAAATAATTAAAAATGTTATTAATTCGCGACGATTTAAGTTTAAAATAGATTATCTGCTTTTCTGCTAGACAGCTCGTTAGAAGTTAATGGTTATATAGGTCTTTACTAATAAGACCACTTGTAGAGTGCTGAGCCGAAACTTGTCCGGGTAGGGTAGAGTAACTTGTCCATCGTCTTGCCTATTCCTGCTGCCATAAACTGTTCTATTCTGGTACGGAGGGTAGCGTAGCCGATAGACTTGCACAATAGTTCTAACATTCCGGCCACAGGACATAGACTCACCTATAACATCTATGGTGTCTGTTACAATCAGAGGAGCTCCATGCTTGTTCGCTGTCTTTTGCCTAAAAATGACACCTTAGAGGATGCTTAAGACCGGGCAAAGTGGAAAAGCAAGATAAGACGAAGGTGGACCTCGATGATGGTGATTAAATATAACAAACAGAAATTCTGAGGGTGAGATATTGATGCTGTAACATTTTCATTGTAACACATATTTTAAAAAGATTTCTAGTTTTTAAATCATTATTTATATATTATGGTAATGTAATTTAAACTTTAACCACACAGACAACCTTCGAACTTATTACGAAAGTTGGAATTGTTATTTTACTACTAGGAAAATGAGTTCTACAATCTACAGCATGCAATTTTTTAACCAACTTTCGAAAATGAAGGAGGTTTTTAATTCGACCGGGTACTAGTTACACACTATTTTAGGTTACTTAGATTTTTTATAACGTTAAAATATGATTATAAAATAAAATTCTATTATTACAGAAAAAGAATAACATAAAAAAAAATAAAGAGATTGTAGCTCCTTGTTGAAAAAAGGACAAAGAGTCTTCTTTATGGTAGGACGACAAAGAAAAACGTAAAATTGTATTTTTTATCCACCAAATTAAAGTGGTTGATGTTCCTCCTGTTTTTTATAAAATCGACTCTTTTCGTAGAGAAAAAAATTGTACTTAAAAAACATTTGCTGTATCCGTGGACTATAACTTTTTGTGATTTTGTAATATGTATTTGTATATTTGCCAAACAATGCCAATTATACGTTGCAGTCTTCAGCTTTAATTTGAATAGCACCGTATATGCTCGATAATGAGATATTTAAAGCGTACTCAAATGAAGTTATTCGTTGGCGAGAGGTTACAAAACAGTGCACAATGCCCAATCAATGAGCATTCATCCAACGGCCTTATTCGAGCGGTAACTTTCAACGGTCTATGTGAATGTTATTGATATTTAATATTGTATACCACCGTCAAGAGGCTATCTTTATTAAATACAGTTGAATTATTCCATTAAAATCAAATAATATTTCAGAAACAAAATACAAAATATTGTGTGTTCCTGGACAAATCTAAACTCGAATGGAACAAATTATTTGCATCTAGTATTTTGCACGTTCGGTGTTAGTTGTCGAAACTTATGCGAAAAGTAATGTATAAATACCCAGTATTTATCTATATATAATATACCCAGTATGTATATATAAAAATCAATGCCACTTATCGTTGTAATTTTATAACTCAAGAACGGTGAGCCCGTTCTTGAGTTATAAAATTCAAACCAAAAGCTAAGGCTTTGTTTAAAGCTACTAGATGATTTATGTGAAGTTAGCATCAAATCGGTCAAGCGATTCTGCATTTATCGCATTTTTGTAACAAATGAAGTTAATAAAATGATCCGTCATTTTGTTAGTGGGTATTTTTCAGTCAAATCGAAACTTTTTTCAGATGCGGATTGTGGCGCCATATTGAAACTTTTTTCAGTTGTTTAACAATTTCTTTTTTTTTCGTTTTGTTGTGTTATGTAATTCATGTGGTCATATACGTAGCGAAGCACGTACCTGGCCGTGGCCACTAGTAATTTATAAAATACAATATTATACTGACTAGAAAGTATTGTATGTAAATATTGATATCGACTATATGCCGTGTCGACTATATGCCCCTCTGATGGTGCGGGTCTATTGGGTGGATTAGAAAGGAAGCTCTTAATAGGCGAGCTCCGGTCAAAAATTAGGTAGGTCCATTACCAACAAAATCACCGGTGGTCGAGTGCTGTGCAGCAAGTTGCAGGTGATGATCCACCGCATTATCTATTCCTGCCGCCATTATGACTTCGTCATGTTTCGGTCCGAAGGGTAGAATAGCGGAAGACTTTAATAATAGGCCTAACATCAGGGTCGTAGGACAGCAAAGCACCCGTAACACCTATGGTGTCTATAGGCGACGGTTGTCTCTTGCATGTTTACTGACCTCTCATAAAAAAACTCACTCAAATCGATCGTTCCTTCCGAGATCTATGGGAATCGAACCCGAAGCCTTTGTATATAAGCATGTACGCTAATACACAATCAACACAAAAAGCGGTCATTTTTATAATCCTGTAATTAAGTTAAATATTTAATGAACGGAATACTTTTTATCCTACTAGTCCTACTAATATTATACCTAACTAATATTATTGTTAATATTACTAATATTATAGTTTGTGAGTATGTGTGTATGGGTCTTTGTTACTCTTTCACACTCGAATGGTTGAACGGATTTGTCTGAAATTTGGAATACAGATAGATTGTGACCTGGATTAGTATATAGGCTTCTTTTGGGCCCGACAGCACAACGGGTTCCTGTGAAAACGCGGGAGAAGTCGCAGGCAACAGTTAGTATTGTACTAATAATGTAACTAGACCTAAAACGCATTGCTCATGTTCCTTGTTTGTAATATAAAAAACAGTACAATTACATTTACTAGTGCGACAGATAATAGTGAACACTAAAATGCAGTATTTCGAAGTCACTGCGTAGGTAACGCGTACAGCAATGTCAACCTTAGCCTGTCAACCTTATCATGGTGATTGTGGCCCTTCAACATAATCTTTGGGAGAAGGTTTGCCTCAACAGCGGACATATTTAGGTTGACGTCGAGATATGATCTAACTCAGTCTATAATTTTACTATCTATGTATTAATACGTGAAGCCAAAACTTTGAACCCCTTTTTACGAAAATTTCGCAGATGCAGTAGCATAAAATTTGGCACACTTATAGTTTATGTGTAGGAGAAGTGCAGAACGCTAATATTTTTCAATAATAATGCTTATAAATTACATTAAATCAATAAATAAAACATTACTCACACTACCATGCATTTGACACACACAAATACATATATTGACAAAAGAACACAGATGGCGCACTAACTGTTCATAAAGTTTAGTAGTTGGTTTTGAGAAATGAAGATGGCGTTCTTATCAACAAGATATTAAAATTTATTATGGTCGAATTTGGACCAATGCGCGACCACTAGTTTGCTTAATTATCTTTATATGCATTGCTTAAAAATGATAGCGATTTACCATCGCAATACCTTGGGGTGCATAATGGGGTGCTGGTGGGGTGTAGGCCGCTTGACCGTTGTTTAGTCAAATTGAATAGTGAGCTTAACTTTCAAATATAAAGTAATTTAACCCTCTTTAAAAACTAACTCGGAGTTAAATATTAAACCCATACAAAGTCATAAAAGAAATATAAATTAATGAATATTTGAATATGTATAATGTGTAAAATATGTAGAATGTAATTAAGGTGAATTTTCTGAGTAACATGCGTTAATGTAAGATTTGGTGAACTTGACAAAAAAACATAGGAACTGTATGCGCTGCTTTAACCCAAGAACTTACAAGAGGCTCTTAATTATTTATTTAGAGTTAAATGTTTAACACAAGCACTTACACGCGGCTCTTAATTATTTAATTTAGAGTTAAACATGTAGCCCAGCAACTTGCTAGCGGCTCTTAAATATGTGATTTAGAGGTAAATATTTAAGCGGCCCTTAGATATTTGACTTAAAGTTAAAATATATTTAACGTGGATGACTTATGTTATGTTATGTATGTTGTTATATATATTATATAGTATGGTTGATGTTGCGAAAGAGGTATGTAGGAGTGCAAAGATGCACAAGTCTATGAATGGTGACGCATGGTGAAATGAGGAGGTAAAAGCCTCAGTTGAAAGAAAGAAGAACGC
>NJDC01001854.1:191250-208164 GCA_002245475.1 Calephelis virginiensis | reverse complement strand
AAGTTACAAATTCACGCCGCCTAGAGACACCAAAAGTGGTAATGGTGCGTTGCCAACTTGAGGCCGGGATGTTAGGCCTCGAGCAAAAGTAAGTTTACTGGCTACCTTACCGAACCGGAACACGTCATGACGTAATGGCGGCAGAAATAGGTAAGGCGGTGGTACCAATCCAGGCGAGTCGCTGCTAAACTCTACCACCTAGTCGGATGTCACGGTGTTAGTGACAGTGAGCCTTTGCTTGCCTTTTACGAGCTGCCTGGCAAGGAAGGCAGATAGTCTATTCTACAAAGGAACCCAGACCAATACGGGGAAATTGGCAGATATAATTGTATAGTACTATAACATAACATTTCTCTCCTATTCCAGTTACACTGGGTAAAATGTATCATTTGCATCCCAAATAAATATTTTTATAATAATATAACATATGAAGTCGGCGTCGGTCTTGATTTCTTGAGGTCCGGATGAGAGAAAATGCTTCAGCAAACAATACACAGAATTCACTTGCCTTAATATCAAGTTAATATAAGTGAAAATAAGCTGCATCTAAGGGCACTTCCTTGTGGAAATAAATTTTCTATGTGTATCATATTTGATCTGGTCCCACTACCCCAGGCAGCTCGTAAGTGGTGAGCACAGGTTATACGTAGGTAGAAAGCTATGTAGCAACTTGCCGGGTCGACAGCCTTACCTATTTCTGCCACCATGATGACTCTCCCATGGTCAAATCTGGCAGGTAGAGTTGTGTGTATACTTGCAAAATATGCCTTTAATCCCGGCCTCAGGACAGCAATGCTCCTGTAGCATGTCGATTGGCAACAAAGTTCTGTTGGTAAGACACGGTTGGGCCCTGCGCATGATGTTCGCTAATATCTAACATAGGACAAGATGTTTTAAAGCTCGGTGAAGTTGTAAAAACTGTAAAGTTAGCAATACCAACACACTACCCACTTAAAAACACTTTTCTCGTTCTTGGAATAAATTTTCAGTATTGATAAAGAAAGAAAAAAAGCAATTAATCAGATAAGTACGTAAGTTATGACGTAGCTAGTCAACGAATATTATTGAATGGACCTTGAAATGAAATAGGCAGTTCTAAAATAATGTATTGCTCACTTTCACAGAACATAATCTGATTATTATTACAGGTCGGGTTGGGAAATTCTATGAATAGTGAACAAAAGAATTAGGAAGGTAGCGAGGAGGGTGCGCGGGAACACCGTCTGCGCGCACCTGGCAGCGCGGGCGCGGGCCGATCATTAAAAATGTTTATTTAAAAATCCGACCGCTTAACGTCGGTCGGTGTTAAGCTGTACTGAACAATCCAGCTAAATCAAATTTATTTATTGATATTTTTTGGGTGTCTTTATATATAAATTATTTGATATATAAATAAAAAGTGTTAATTTATTAATATTTGTTATGTATCTTAAATAAATCAGTGATAAAGTAAACATATTTTAACAAACTTACTTCACTTCTGAAAACTAATAAAATGTTTATATATTATAATTTAGTATTTTCATAATAAATGTTTGCTTTTTCTCTAATTGTAACGTATCATAACCATTTATAATGAGTGTAAATAATTGTGTGTTAATAAAGTTAAAAATGGGTTAAATTTTTTAAATCATCAATAATCTTAGGCGGTTACAATAAACAGAAGAAGTAGTACTTAATACTAAGAAATTAATCCACTAGAGACATGGCATGAAGATATGAATGAGAAATAAATAAGGGGGCGTTCAAATTTACATTATTATTAATTACAAATATTTAAACAGGACAACAAGATTAATTTATGTCTAAAATGGCAATTCTATTAAGCTGGTGACTAAAGTCTTAAATATTTTTCAAAATAATTTTCTCTGATCACCTAACTTTTTTACCACAGGACATAAAGTTGTATGTACAAAAATGACATGATGAAAATTTAATCAATATTACATCTCACTTAAAAATAAAAAAGATTGAATATTAAATTATTTTATACTAACTGTTGCCCGCAGCGCTGACGGCCCCGATTTTTTTCGAGATAAAAACTATTCTATGTGTTAATCCAAGTTACCCTCTACGTGTGTGCCGAAGTTCATGAAAATCGGTTAAGCAGTTTTTGCGTGAAGGAGGAACAAACAAACATACATGCTTTTGCATTTATAACATAAAGGATTACGTTTTAATGCATAATCACAACCAGTTTTGGTACTGTAGTACTACGTCTATTTTCATTAAAGTCCGACTACAATCCATTCTGTCTGTGCTATTTTACAAAACAAAAGTCTCTCCGTAACAACAACAACGAATCAATGTATTTAAGGTTAAATATACACGCAAAGAATAAGCCCTTCATTATCTTAATTTTATTCTTGTGTTTATCTTATCATATCTTCTCTCATCACCCGTGCTTGCGTTTAAAAAGCTTCCAACAACACACAATGTTTATCTATGATTCATGTTATTAAAAGTATTAAAGACTGTTCTAAGTATTTTATCTATTCTGAAATAAAGCAAAGTTTTTTCGTACGTCGTTATTTAGTAATTGAAAATCTAATGTTTTTTTTATTTATGGGTATACCAAATAATCCATATTATATACTATGTTTGACATTGGAAGTATGATAATAATTATTAAACAAACATAATTTAAGAAAACATTATATAAAAATATATTAAAACACTGATATGTGTTACACCTCTGTGGTTTAACGGTCCTGGTTTTGCACTTGACTTAAGGTCTCACGTTCGAGTCCTGGGTCAAGCAACAAAAAGAAAAAGTGTTTTTTCCTGTTTTGTAATAAAAAAAATGTTGATCGGGTTTAGATATGTGCCCGGTAGGCGATAAGCTTGCCATCTATCACATTGTGTTACTTAGTGTCTTCGGCTAGTCGTGGATACCCTGGTTGTGTCTCTGCCTACTCCTTCGTGGATATGGGCGTCAAGATACTTTTTTATTCGTTCTTAACTTTATTCCAACAACATAGGCTAAAAGTAAGAATAGTAGTAGGTAAGTAATACGAATATCATTTTAATATAAAGTTTTCTTTTATTCTTTTAAGAACACAGAACATGCGACATGTTATGATTTGTTATCGTTTTCAATCATACATGACAGTTATAAGGTATAACATATTAAGTAATCTGTGATACGTAATCCCTCTTTTGAGCCGCAGAATAAAAAGGAGGTTACCAAAAGGTTAACGGTTGTCAAATAGAAATAGTCTATTTAAAAACGTTAACTTGACAAGTTAAAAGACTTTTTAAGATCTCGCGGCTGGGGAAAACGATAATACTGAAATGTTTACATAACAATAAAGGCGCCTAAACCGTACCAAAACTATGACATAAAAAGTTTAAAAAGCTCTCTGTAGATCAAACAAGATGAGGAGTGTCGGTGAGCAGGCGGCGCGGTGTTGGATTACGAGCGGCGGGTCACATTTGTCCCAAATAATAAACACCAGACTGGTGTCAAAATGAACACTTTTTATTATGCCATCGCTCCGTTAAACTCACAGTCCCATCAAGAAGTGTTTATTTTAAATTTATCTACCGAGAACATTAGAATATCACGCTAACAAAACATGTATTTTTTTTATCAATACAATTAGCGAAACATTAACCTTTTTAATTTTGTGAGAGATTTATTTACAAAGTCGGCGTTGGTTTGTGACGACACCATGGCCGTTGGATAGTTGACTAGGAATTTATATTTATTATTTAGACTAGCGGCCCGTCCTGGCTTCGCACGGTTATGAAATATGCATATGAACCTTCCTCTTCAATCACTTTATTTATTAAAAATAAACCGCATCAAAATCCGTAGCGAAGTTTAAAAGATTAAAGCACACAAAGGGACATACGGACAGAGGAAGCGACTTTGTTTTATACTATGTACCTAGTGATTTGTGCTTGCTATGCAGAAGCTTGCGGAGATTAGTATGAGCGCCTTACCTATTCCATACAGAGACAATGCTCACCTTTCTCGCTTAGTAAAGGGTAGTAAATAGAGATGAACCAGTTTATCTCCAGCCGAGATCCACCTGCTTGTTTGCTATTTTATAAGGTACTAGCTGTTGCCTGCGGCTTCGCCCGCGTTTTTGCAGGAACCCGTTTTGCGATCGGGATAGATGGCCTATATGTTAATCCAGGTCACAATCTATCCGCGTTCCAAACATCAGAAAAAGCCGTTCAGCCATTCGAGCGTGAAAGAATAAAAACCAAACTAACAAACAGACTAATTTATACATTAATTATATTGATAGGATTGATTTCAGTTCTATTAGTTAGATTTTTTTCACATTTTGTTAAGTTAGGAAGTTCTGCCAAAATTGACAAATCGTGGTTTTTTTACGATATTGGAAGACAAACAAACGGATTTTTTTACCTGATGGTAAGAAATCATGCCGCCTAGAGACACCAAAGGTAGTAATGATGCGTTGCCAACCTGAGGCCGGAATGTTAGGCCTCGAGCAAAACTTTACAGGCTATTTTACCCTCCGAACCGGAACACATCATGCAGTTATGGCGGCAGGAATAGGTAAGGCGGTGGTACCAATCGGGGGAGAGTCGCCGCGAAACTCTACTACCTTATCTGTGATGTCACAGTGCTAGTGACGGTAAGCCTATGTTCGCCTTTTACGAACTGCCTGGCAGGAAGGCAGATGGTCTATTCTGTAAGAGCCCGGACCAAACAGGGAAAATTGTAAAATTTTAACTGACGTTGGAAAATAAGTTATATTAGGTATTTCGTAAGGTGATTTTGATAAATACAATTTTTTTTAATGAAGATTTGACAAAATAGACAAAATTGGAATATTTTTAGAAACTGGTTATTAATACTAAGCTGTTTTTTCTGAAAAATTCTCCTAGGGTTTTGGCGCCATCGAGAGAAAAGATGGTCGAAGTTTTTTTCATAATTATTGAATTTCGTGATAATATTGAGTGAAATTAGTCAATTTTGGTGGCATTTTGTACAATTTTGTTCAGTGAAAGTGCACAAATGAAATAATCATGAAGAAATTAGCGTATCGTATATTTCCTCGTTGCCGCCAAAACTCATTACATGAGCTTGTGTAAAAAGGCCACCGTTTTACCCAAGAGCCTGACATGACTTACTGACGACTTATGACTGATGACTAATTAAAATTAATTGATATAAAATTTGATGCAAATTACTACTTGACTAATGGCTAAATACTAACGTGAAGGCCAAAACCTAAAGAAAGAAAGAAAGCTGTTTTTCTTTGGTCGTAGAAGCAAGTGTTGTTCTTTCTATACGATAAGAAGGAAAAGAAAGACACCAAAGTCCTCATATTATAGCTACATACTTATCTCTATCACAAACAGTATGCTAATATAAAATGTTTTGTTTTGCAGTCTCAAAATCCAAGAAATTTTTAAAGTACGCCGTAAAACCGCTATAAACAAACAGATTTTCGCACTGACAATATTATAAAGGAGTTCAGGATGCGCGTATGTCTTTGTTATTGTTGTGGTTAACCAAATGGTTTTAATACGGGTTTATGTTCCAATTAAAATCTTCGTATAGATTATTTTAACATTGTTCCAATTTCTCCTTAAGTGCTTCCAGTGGTTGGCATTTACAGAATGTTAATTAATGCCAAATCTTGAGTATTATAATTAATGATGTATTTTATAGTAAGTATTACATAAGTTCAATTCAATAAATTTTCTTTAAGGAATAATTTAAATTTTAGTGATAACTAACGGCCCACCCCGGCTTCGCAAGGTTATGAAATGTACATATAAACCGTCCTCTTCAATCAATTTATCCATTAAAAAAACACATCAAAATCCGTTAAGCAGTTTTAAAGATTTAAGCATACAAAGGGACACAGGGATAGAGGAAGCGACTTTGTTTTATACTATGTAGTGATAATGATAATATAGTTAAAATGAATGTCTTATACGATATAACGCATCAGAATAATATGCTTCAAGTATGAAGGTAGTATAAATTTTAAAAATAAATAAAAGATAATCGCCTGTTTGGTCTAATGGTCCGGATATGACTTCTTGTGGTCCTGGGTTCGATCCTCTGATCGGGCAGCAAAAAAACGAAAATATATATTTTCAAAGCGAAAGAAACAGTGACTGAAAATCCTCATTAAACTTTGAGAGATATAGCCGTCGAACTTTCTGGGTTTTACGAGTCGATCCGTATCATAGTTAGTTATAACTAATCATTTTGGTATGAAACAATTTGCCGTTCGGCTAGTCTCAAAAGACCTGAATTGTCTCCAAAAACTTAATCGCATGAGAGTCACCGAGGACTTTCTAGAACGAGTCAACAACGACCGAACAATCATGAACGCCGCCATAACGTCATGACGTGTTCCGGTTCGGAGGGTAAGGTAGCCGATAAACTTACTTTTGCTCGAGGCCTAACATTCTGGCCTCAGGTTGGCAACGCACCATTACCACCATTAGTGTCTCTAGGTGGCGTACATTTTTTAAAATCAGGAAGTCCATATGCTTGTTTGCCTTCCAATGTCATAATATAAAAAATAAGCATATTGGATCTCAACATCACTTATCATCAAGCAAATTGTGCTATAAAAAACATAAATCTGAGTTGAAGTTCCGATTATAGAAGTGGAAGAGGCACGTTTCGGTTGCTCTAATCCAGACATAATGAGCTGGTTCAACAGAATGTATTCGGATATCCAATCCAATACAAATCAAATTTCAAGTGCAAACGTGCAGTACAAATGCATCTAGGGTTACCAGGTCACCAAACCTAAAAGCCGGACAGTCCAGCCAGTTTGGCCGGACGTTTGAGTAGAAAAGCCGGACACCCTACAATAGTGAGGATTTTGTCTCAGCAGTAGGTACAACAAAAAATATATGTGTAAAACCAAGTTGTTATAATTATTATCATAAATATTGTTAAATTCTTGTGAAACAAAAAATAAAATAAAAAGATACATTAATCAACATATTATTTAAATTCTTCTTGGATATTAACGAAAGCCACACATAAAACTTTTTTAAAAAAAATCAAAAACGTATCTTTCTGAACAAAACAATGATATAAAACTTTCTGGACATACAATGAAATATAACATCGTCGTTCATGAAATGTAAAAAGCTTAATAAAAGCCAGACAAGCCAGACACGCCCTAATTTGGCAGGGCACGCAACCAAAAAACCTGACTGTGTCCGGCTTTATCCGGATGCCTGGCAACGCTAAATGCATCTAGCACAGGACGTCTAAATTTAAATTTACACTAGAAAATAAGGCATTTATTAAATAATCGAAAGAATAATTTGTTAGTTTCTAATATAAAAAGATATTTGTTCTTTACTGTGGATAATTTGGTCCATTCTGTGGTAGTAAAAAAACGATAATATAGATTTTTTTCTAAAATACACGTGGTTGGTCTCGAATGTTCCTACTAAAAGACTGTTATTAATAAGATAAAAAACAAAGATTTAATGTTATAAAGAGCTGACAAATTTAATTTTTTTCTTCATTTATATTTAATTTCAACTTATGACCCACAATGAGATATAACATCGTCGTTCATGAAATGTAAAAAGCCTAACAAAATACCGGACACGCTCTAATTTGGCCGGACACGCAACCAAAAAGCCTGACTGTGTCCGGCTTTATCCGGACGCCTGGCAACGCTAAATGCATCTAGCACAAGACTTACGTAACTATGCATTGGATCCATTTGTTTGTACATTACGACGTCTAATTAAAGGTTCACGGTAAGTATGTGGGTCGAGAATCATAGACGAGAGTCGTTAGCGCAAATTTGTATTGACAGGTTGGCATTGTTTCCTAAGAGAACTGACGATTTATTGAAATAAGCTGCAACACTGTCTTATGTAAGTTACTCTTAGTGATGTGTTCTAACTAATTGCGTAAAATATTGGGATTGAAAGAAAGTGTTAGTGTTGAAATGAGAAAGGGCATCGGTTATCTGGAAAATACAATGCGAATGTGGATGGATGTGGGAACCTCGCCTGGGATGATGGGATGTTGGGAGACTAAGGTTTTTATTATATATATAAATAGCTCATGTGTTATCGGAGGGCGGTTATAAGAGTCCAAAACCGGCGTGTTTGTAGAAAAGAGTAGTGTGGAAGAAGGTGCTATTAGGATTATATATGTATATGATAACACTTTCCATTTACGAAGTAATAAAAAATTAAAAAAATTACTTTTTATCGCCTCTGAGCTCTGTGGTCGAACGGCCCAGTTGTCGGACTTGACTGCATGAGGTCCCAGTGATTGGATATGGATTGGATATCGCCCGGTTGGCGATAGGCTTGCCACCTATCACATTGTGGGATTTAGTGTCTTCGGGTAGTCGTGAGTACCCTGGTTGTGCCTCTGCCTACCTCTTTGGGCGTGAAGATACTTATGCTAGTAGCTAAGCCAACAAACATCGTCCTATCCTTTTTTTACCTACCACAAAAAACAGAATTAGGAAATAAGGATTTTTTTTCATATATAAGACTAGCCAACTGACTAAGTTCGTGTCGCTAGATATCGCACAGTGACAGAGTTTTAACGGTTTGGATTGTTTTTCTTGATTCCCCTACAATTTTTCTTTTTACAATAACCTTCACCTGACAGTAACTAATACAAAGAAAAAATAGCAAAATCGGCCCATCCGTTCAGGCATAATGCGATGACTTCGCGAAATGGGAATTGATTTTTATATAATCCGATTTGTTAGACTCCAGACCCATGCCAAAAGTAGATGGGTCATTTGAACCACCAGGTGACCTATATACGACGATATAAGAACATAAAATAATAAGATCCAGCACTATACCGTAACTTATAAGCTGTCCAACTGACTGCTGGTGAGAATTCAGAAGTGCAAGTAGAGTGAGTACATTTTCGGTCATATATTTTTGTACGGCATTGCTATCGACGATAGAACCATGACAAATAATAAGAAAGCGTGTAGTGTTGTACAAAATTGTGTGCCAGAAAACCCGGTATTTTTTTAAATTAAATTTAAATTTGGTCACTTGATTCTGTACGGCATCAGTTTCATAGTGTTTTAATACAGCTTCTAATCCCACGATAACAATGCCGTACAAAAATAAATGACCAAAACGGACTCATTCTATCTGCACTTCTGAATTCTCACCTGCACTCAGTTGGACAGCTTACAGGTGACGGCATAGTGCTGAATCTTATTATTTTATGCTCTTATATCGTCCTATATACGTCACCTGGTGGTTCATATGACCCATCTATTTTTGGCATGGGCCTGTAGTCTATGTGGATAAGCCGTTAGTTTACTTTGTTAATTTTTAACAGTTTAACAGTACAGTACGTTGGTCGAATTACATCGAGCTACCGCGAGTTTCGGGTTCGATTCCCGACGGGGGCAGGCATTTGTGCGATGAACATTTAGATGTCATTTCCGGATCTGTTTGTTTTCTTTTATTCTGGAATCTATTTAAGTATTTCTATGTAATAGAATTGCCGACAAACACCCATTACACTAGGCATATAATGTGCTTACCATGGAGTCTGATTCAATTTGTGTGACTTGTGCAGGGATATTTATTTGTAAGAATTATTTTCAATTAGCAATTATTGTACTTCTTAACAAATAGTTTATCTAAACTATTTTTTAATTTTTAAAGCATATTAAGGTAGTTTTTAACTGTATCAGATATGGATACGTGGGTAGTGAGGTTAGTTAATTAGGTAGATAATTAGTAGTAAGTTACTTTTTATCATTATTATATTTTTTTAATGACTAGGGTAAGTATGTGAGTCCGAGTATCGTTAACGAGAGTTGTAGTGTAAATATGTATGGCTGGGTTAGTTTCATTTTCATTGTTTCCTAAGATTATTAACGATTTAATGAAATAATATTAACTAACACATGTAAATATATTTTACTGCATAGCTTTAACTTTAAATTCTTGTGATACTGTAATATGTTTTGATTTCTACTTCGAGGTTTGTCCCATGTTGCGACTACTCAGAGAACCTAGCTTAGCCTAGTCTGAGTATTATTTTCCTTGGTAGTCAGGCGAGCACAGGCTAAATGGATGGCTAATAAGACTACTGGTGGTTAAGTGTTATGTAATAAATAGCCCGGTTTAAGATTCACCACATTAACTATTCCTGGCTTCGTAAAGACAGTGTGATGCTATGGTACGGAGAGTAGGGTAGCCGGTAGACTTGCACAATAACCCTAACATTCCGACTCCAAGACGACCATGCACCTGTGACATCTAAGCTTAACGCTGTACAGCCAAGAAGCTCAGAACATGCTTCTTGGTCACGGCGGTCTCTTGCTGTCAGAATAGCCGTGTGCTTGTTCGCCATTTTTTATATCACCGAACAAGGACACGGATTTCCTTATGGTACGAGGTAGCCACGACCTAAATACAACATAGATGTTACAGGTGTGTCGCTAGCCCTGTGGCCGGGATGTTAGGCCTATTGTGTAAATCTAACGGCCACCTTACTCCCCGGGGCGGATTATGACAGTCATTATGGTAGCAGGAATAGATAAGGCGGTGGATTCTTACCCAGGCAAGTTGCGAGAGACTTATTTATCACTTGCGTAGTCACTTTTATATACTTAGTTATCCCGTATGTATTTCGAGTATTTCTATGTATTAGTATACTTTACTAACATCTGTGATGCAGACATAAAATTTCTTTATTTTCGAGTTAGATCAACTTGAGTAATTGTCCAGGGATTCTTATTTCCAGTGACGACGACGGTTCAATTAATAATATTCTCTGCTTATGGACTTGGCGTGTAGATTTATGTAAAAATAAATTGAGATGTAAGCTATCCTATCTTTCAAGTTGGATCAAACTGCATACGGTGTGCAAATTTGATTCAAATCGGTTCAGTAGTCCGTTAGGAGTCCATCGCGGACAAACAACGTGACACGTAATTTATATATATTAAGATAAACTGTATTTCTGCTTTCTGGTTAAATGTTATTTTTTTATAGTATTGCAAGGCAAGCAAGCAGATGGATTTCCTGATGGTAAAAATTCACGCCAACTAGAGACACCAAAGATGGTAATGGTGCGTTGCCAACCTGAGGCAGGGATGTTAAAGTAAAGCCTCGAGCAAAAGTAAGTTTACCGACTACCTTACCCTCAAAACCGGAACACGTTAACGGCAGTCGTTGGACGTTATGGCGGCAGGAATAGGTGGAGCGGTGGTACAAATCTGAGTCGCTGCCAAACTCTACCACCTAGGATTTCACGGTGTTGGTGACGGTAAGCCTATGCTCGCATTTTACGAGCTGCCTGGCACAGGAAGGCAGATGGTCTATTCTGCAAAGGGGCCCAGACCAACACGGGGAAATGCTAATGAAATATAAATAGCAATTGAAAGACAGTGACAAATATATACCGTGACCCTGACACAGGAATGATTGACAAAAGGAAGCACGTGAGGGTCAACAGCCGAGTCTGGATGTAGTTCCGAACATACCTCGCCAATTCGCATGCTCCAAATGCGCATATCCGCATTAAGTCCCAATGGAGGGAGTAGGCGACACATTGTTTTTATACTGACTAGTATTGTTTTAATATATGATACTGTATACATTTTTTAGCTGTTGACTTGTTTCATGCTGTGTACATTTTTTAGTTGTTGACTGGGTTTAGACCTATGTTCAGCAATGGACGTCCTTCAGCTGATGATGATGGTACCAACTATCTTTCGTAGAGTTTCGACAATATTACAAAACTGCCACGAATCGGTATCAAAATTTTTTCGATTAGCAATAATAAAACAAAGTAGTATTTAGTAACAATTTGGTTTTGTCATTATTAAAACGTCGGTTATTATTATTTGTTATTATTGTTTGCAGTAGGTACGCAAAATGATTACTTGATTTTAGTAAGTAAAATAAATAAATAAATCTATACTTATAAAATAACATGACCATTAGTCATGTCATGATAAAATCAATATAGATCCACCTCTTTTTAAAAAGAACTATCAAAATTGGTTCGATATTAGCCGAGTCCTAAAAAAACCTAAAAAAATACCTATAGTCGAATTGAGAACCTTCGTTTTATTGCAGCCGTTCAGGCCCATCGCCACTTGGTTTCTGTGCATTTTTTTTACTTAATAATATTTATTAAAGTACCAGTTGCCGCTAGAGCTATAGTTTAAAATGTGATGTTGGAGACGCATATTGGTTTCTAGCTGTTACCATAATATAGTATGGTAGTTAATATATTTACTGATTATAGCCCATTAATAAGGAATTTCATACAAACTTTCAACCCCTACTTTACTAGGGTTACTCTTGAAGTTCGATTCATGCAATATTAGAAATTGGAATCGAGTATGTCACTTTATGTACTGTTAAACAGAGTACTGGCGAATTAATATTAAGCAATATATTATTTTATCGGATTGGTTGAATTTATTTGGAACTAAATGTTAATAATCCGCTAGTACTATGTTCAAGAGTACCTAAAATGACATATACGATACCAATTTTCAATTCGCATGATATCAAGATTTAAGAGTGTGCATACTGGTGAAGAAGGATAGCAACACATAGCTATTCAAAAAAAGCTGTTAGGTGCATGACGGTTAGATAGATTTACTGATACGTGCTCACATTTTATTCCTTTTTGTAGAGGGTGAAACATATTAAAGACAAGATTTCTATTTCTAAAAAAGAAGAAGGATATATTATTTGTTCGGTTAAATATGGTCGATTTCTCTGTCATTCTAGAACCGATTTTAAAAGTATTTTGTTTAATTAAAAGATCGTACTTCCAAGGTATACCCATTGTTGCCGAATCTCGATTTGGTGAGGAAAACAAATAAAAATCGAGGTAAATACTTCATTTTAGTGAACGTAGATAACTAATTTATTAAAAAACCAAAGTTGTTTTTGCAGTTTTACTGGGTATAAATTATTATCGAAAAATAATACAATTACAGTTCAATACGTAAAAGACACTTATTTGAAATTGTTGGAAAAACATTTTTTAGTAAATGAAATGGAGGCTTTGCCTTTCATGAATAAATTTACTGACTTCTCAGTATTTACCCAAGTATAATTCCTTAGATGGAAATAATTTAATATAAGTCAATAAGGGCTGAGGCTCAATCTGGTGAGGCGACGTGACTGATCACGTAAACGTGATACAGATACAATATGAAAAATGTATTTTATATACATGGAGGATTTATTTAAAGTAGCTGTTGCCCGCGGTTTCGCAAAAATATTAAAGTTATTTAGTTTTTTCATCAATTCCAGTGGAGATCCACCTTCGGACATCGCGTCAGAGCTTAAGACCTTTGGTGTCTCTAGGCGGCGAGAATTTCTTACCATCAGGAAATCCGTCTGCTTGTTGGGCTTCCATTATCATAAAAAAATCGTTTTTTTTTCTGTATGATAATTAATTTCTTTTGTAGCGCAAGTGAATTGGCACGTAGCTAATAGTTATAAAATTTGATATTAGCAAGATATGCTGCGACATGTAGACGGACCTTCGAAGAAAATTTTATTCTTAAATAAAAACTCTCTTCTCTTCTTGAAATGAAACTAGGTAATATTTTATTTTAAATTACGTCAACCGAGTATTTATCTAAATCCAGGCAACGTTGTTTTTATTAGAAAGCTAACTGACCCTGCGATTTTCGGTCCAACGCCAGCTGTTCAGTTACTAGCAGTTTTTCCCTTTTTCTTAACTTTTGCACTTTCGCTTTTTTTATGATATTGGAAGGCAAACAAACAGACGGATTTCCTGATGGTAAGAAATTCACGCCGCCTAGAGAGACCAAAGGTGGTAATGGTGCGTTGCCAACCTGAGGCCGGGGTGTTAGGCCTCGAGTATACCGTAGTAAGTATAGTAGTAGTAAGTATACCGGCTACCTTACTCTCCGAATCGGAATACGTCCAAGTACTGATGTTATGGCGGCAGGAATAGGCAAGGCAGTGGTACCAATCCGAGCGAGCCGCTGCGAGAATCTACTACCTTGTCAGATGTCGCAGGATTTCCAAATATCTAAAATAAGTTTAGTTTGTGAACAGCAGAATCTACCAGTATTGAAATTGTTGGTTACAAATATTTCACTGCAATTAAGGAAACATATTTTTGAATGTCACTCTTTGTCAATTTTTATCACTTGTCCGACAGTTTTACATTACTTTGATTGCGTTTAAAAGGCTATATTAAAATATTACCTTTTAAACGCCATAAAATATCAGGTTGATTTTAAATATCTTATGTTGTTTTGACATAATTCATACAAAAGTTTGTCTGACTGTCTGTGTGTAATCCTTCCACAGATAGGCTGCTGACCAATTAGGCTACGTTTTTAGAAAAAAACAGTCACCAAAGGACTAAAGTGGGGGATAAAAATGTGTAAGATTTTTTTTACTCTGACGAACTAGTTGCATATACAACGTTAATTTTCATGGTATTGTATAAATATGTTTACCAATCCCAAAAGTTATTTTTTTTTAAGATTTTGGGTACAGAGGCACAGAATAGTAAGTAGGTACTAACGTAAGAGGTACAGAACCCTCTATGTATTAGTTTAAATTGCAAATGGCTGTTATTTTATGACTTTATAACACGTTCAAATAAGAAGAACTCATGTGAGAAATGTTTATATACTGAATCCATATTATAATGTTTAAACTTGTCACACCAGATGTCAGCTTCATGACCAGTTGGCAAAAAATAACTTCATTTTATTGACATTATTGTCAGCGTCGTTGGTAATTAAAAGCTAATTTAATTTCTTGTCATACAACAACTAAAACGGATAGATAGACAATCATAACTAAGATTGAATATTTTAAGTTAAAATCCAAGTATAGAGTAGAGTTCTGAATGACACAGCTACAAAATTCGCTACAGTTGCAGGAATCGTCATTAATACTAAAAAAAAAAGGTATCTGCAAGTACATATTCGTAAAGAGGTAGACAGAGGCTTAACCAGAACACCCACGATTATCAGAACACAATAAGTCCCACAACGTGTGATAGGTGAGCCTATCGCCAACCGGGTGTATATGAACGTAATACGTAAAACAGTACAAGTGTTTCTTCATTTAAAAATATGAATATATAAAATTCCTGGCAACGTTATTATTCTAGAAAATTGAAAAAATATATTTTCTTTTTTTTCGTTGTTTGGCCCGGAGATCACACCCGGGACCTCAAAAAGTTATGTCTAAAATGGAATTTCTATATAAATAAATAAGTTTATTAAGCAAGGTACCCTGCTTCCAAAGTAAGCTATTGTTGCTGCCAACATATCATTACATAGTATAAAACACAGTCGCTTCCTCTGTCCCTATGCCCATTTGTATGCTTAAATCTTTAAAACTACTTAACGGATTTTGATGCGTTTTTTTTAATACATAGAGTAATTGAAGAGGAAGGTTTATATGTATACTTCATAACCGTGCGAAGCCAGGGTGGGCCGCTAGTTAATTTATAATTTGTAGTCGCTGCTGTCAGTTTATCTATCAACCTGTCATCTCTTGACTGTTGTTCTAAAATCTTTCGATGTAGTAATGAGTTTATATAACGCAGTTTACTCTTGACCGTAACACACCAAAACATAATTTTATAAGTGTTACCACAACTTATTACCGTCATTCATTACCGATATTTTTTTTATAATATTACCTAAATAAATCCTAAAATATTCCACCTATAAAATACACTAAATCTAGTTGTTCGTTTGCCTGTTTTTGTCACGAAACAATTTTTAAACTTTCCCAAGCTTACCTAAAGCTTTTATTTTTATATTATTTGTATCTGAAAGATGTTCTAGACGACTATAAACATGACTTCCAATAAAGATAGTCTTGGGGAAAACTACGTTTCCATCTTCCAATTATTATTAAATTTGGATTAGACTACATGCATGTCTTCACGCCAACTCCCTTAGCCCTTACGCCTTCCGAAGTAGGCAAATAGTATTGAGTGCCAAACCTCACGATCCTGACAGACCGTTCTGACTTCCATCACATTCATTACCCTTTTCATACCAACACGCCGCTCCGGTGTCGAAGACTCTTGACTCCACCCTCGGATTAGACTACAGTCCAGACAGATGCTACCAATATTCACAACTGTTAGAACCTCTATTACCATCATATTTTGACACTGTTGTTTTGAATAAAATGCCATTAGCATTGACATTCGTTACAGGGGTGCTTGAAAAGCTGGGTTAAAAGTTACAGTTAAGTTTATTGGTTAAAAGTGTTGAATCAACCTACATTAATTGCTAACACAAAGTTAAATGATTTAACCCAAAAACGTGCAAGCTCCCGTAATAAATAATAACAATAAAAAGTTATAACATTTCATAGCAATAGGTGGCAAGTCATATTTTGTGTTTTATTAATGTGTGACCCACCGCAGTGTGATCTCACCATAATATTAATGATCACTACTTCATACGCAATGTATTTCGTATCTTTCGACAGCTACATTAACGGGGGAATATATTAGTGTCTAATATGTAGGGTATTACTTTTGCAAGTGATTCTTTTTGTGCCGATGATTTTTCCCCGTGTTAGTCCGGGCTCTTTACAAAATAGACCATCTGCCAGGCAGCTCGTAAAAGGCGAGCATTAGCTTACTGTCACTAACACCGTGACACCTGACTAGGTGGTAGAGTTTCGCAGCAACTCACCCGGATTGGTACCACCGCCTTACCTATTCCTGCCGCCATAATGTCATGACGTCCGGTTTGGAGGGTAGGGTAGTCGGTAAACTTTTGCTCGAGGCCTAAAAAAGGCCTCAGGTTGGTAACGCACCATTACCACCTTTAGTGTCTCTAGGCGGCGTGAATTTTTTACCATCAGGAAATCCGTCTGCTTGTTTGCCTGTGTATATTGGAATACAAAAAAAGATGTAGTTAGAGAATGTTTCATTAATCG
>NJDC01001854.1:164656-185628 GCA_002245475.1 Calephelis virginiensis | reverse complement strand
CCATTATTTTGGTTTTCATCGCATTCAAATGTAAGCCCCTTTCTTTACAATCTTCTTCCATAACTTGAAATTGTTAGGGAATAATTTTGCACGAATTGCTTTATCAGTATGAAAGTACTATCATTTATGCACAAATATTATTTGTGCATAAATGTGCATGATGATCCTGTGTTTGGCTTGACAAAAACTCGATAAAGTAAGACTACGTGACGGCTAGGATTGTCGTCATATTACCTGTATAACGAACATTGCTCGTCTACACATAAAGCTTATTTTCAAGATGGAACAAATAGATCAATGTCTGTTGATATTATACGTATCTGCTATCATGTTGTCTTGTGGGAATGTAGTGGTAGATATATTGCGGAGTATTATCCATTGTGAATCCTATACTCTTCGGAAATATCTAAGCAATACATAAACAGCATTGAATTTACGCTTTATTTTAGATCTAAGCAAGCACCTGCGCCGTTTTATTCGCGCATGCGTCGTGTTACGATCTGACGCGAGTTTAGAAGTTTTTACCCATTAAAAAAATGTGCGCAACGTTGCTAAAGAAATTTTCACTTCAAAAAAGGATAAGTTTACTTTAATTCAATATTCATACTTAATAGTACAACGTCTGTCGGGCTAGCTAGCATATTAATAAAAATCTTGTGAACGAATACTGTAGATTCTAAAAACAAAAATGTGAATGTATTTTTACGTCGACAGGATTTATAGATTCAGGAAAATTATGCGTATAAACTTATGTACTATCTATCTTGTTGGACAGATCTTAATGACATTTGAGGCTTAATTGAATAATATTAATTAGACTTAATAATTACATTTAAACAGGAACTGTGCCCGGTTTTTGCTAATTGATATGCAAAGGTTTTTGTTTTAATCTATGTACTAAGTATTAATTGATTTTCTAACAAAAAAATTAATAAGGAATTCCTATCAAATAACGTCGTGACCATAGTCGCAACCAGTTTGGCGCAACATTTAGGTACATATAAAAATAAAAGTATTAAGTTTGCTATGTTTTTCATATGACCCTAGTTGCCTTAAATCTGACTGCCTATAGACTTACTTTCAAATTAAACGGGTTATACCTTTTCACCTTGTGTCTATCAAGTGTCTTGTGTCACTTAAGCCAAACTTTCAAGATTTTGGCCTTCACTTTAGTATTTTGCCATTAGTCAAGTATAAATTTGCACCAAATTTACTAAAATCTTGATTCAGATATAATTAATCATAAGTCGTCGTCAATAAGTCATGTCAGGGTCTTGGATAAAGCAGTGGCCTCATTATTCAAGCTCATGTAGTGAGATTTGGCGGAAACGAAGAAATACACGATACGCAAATTTTTTCATTATTATTTCATTTGTACACTTTCACTGAAAAAAATGAACAAAATGCGACCGAAATTGATAAATTTCACTCACTATAAACACGAAATTCAATAATCATGAAAAAACTTCGACCAACTTTTCTTTCGATGGCGCCAAAACTCCATTTTTAAGTCTTATCTATGAATATTAATTTGGTTTGATGAGAAGGTTAACAACACATTACTTTTTAATTTGTGGTTAACAGCTGTTAATTTTTTCTGACAATCGCCATATATCGACAAGCATGGACTGCATATTATAACAAACACATTTTGAGATTTTTTTTTAAGTTTGGTCTGTTTGTTGTTGTTTGTTGTCAGCGTTAATCTCGGCCATCCTGACCTGACTGAGATTAGAATTTCGGGTGACCAGTAGATTTTAAGTTCCCATATTTTGAGGACGGTAACAGGCTGTTTTTTTTTATTTCATGAACTTACCTCCATTAGAAGTACCTACCCGTGGAAATTTTAAATTGACTGACCTAATCTAAATTTAAGCGAAATGATTAATTATGTCTAATGATTAATTATGTTTAAATTAAGTGATACGTAAAACGTTTCTTTGTTTAAAAATATGGACTCAAAGTAAGTAATTATTTTGATGGCCTGGTTGTTCCTCTGCTTTTACTCCGGAGATACCTACGGGCTTGAAGATAGTTTCTCAATTAAAAAAAACCCGAAATGTTAAGGAGCAAAGTGTCACACGCCTAAATCAAATAATTTTATACAGATACAATATTAAGAAAATTCTTCACACTGTTATTGCACTTAAGCGTGTTATATGTATAGTAGTACTATTTAAATTATGAGCTTCGGCTATATTCGTCAAGCTCCGATATCCGAATTAATCATTACACATAATTAATAATTTCGCTTAAATTTAGATTAGGTTAGTCCATCGACGTCCATTTAAAAACTAAAGTATAATGTGTAAAAAGAGTAAAAGTGTACAGTCGAAGCGCATAATTTAAATAGTAGTACGGTACGCGAGCGTGGATGGTTGGAGCTCTGGGACACCTAGTCGGACATTCCATGTTAATTTTAAAAATAAATTTTAAAGAACCAAAAAATTGTAAAATAACTTATTTCTAGCTATTTAATTTTGTTTTAAATTATTACCTTATTTTTATATTATAAAAATCATAATGAAAACAGTATGGTCCGGGATTTTTCTTTCTGTCCCTCTATGAACAGAAACCTGGCTACTTAAAAGGGTAATTAATGTGGAAAAGGACAATGTTTCCAGGAATCGTGACACATGTCACTAGATACACTCTGCCTATCACGAAGAAGTTTGTGTGGAGGTATTGTAAGAGCTGACGTGTTCCGGTTCGGAGGATAAGGTAGCCGGTAATTTTAAAAGCCGGTTAAACCTCGAGTAACCTTACCGGTTGCTCGAGGTACATTCAGGAAATACGTCTGCTTGTTTGCCTTTCAATGTCTTAAAAGTGAAAGAATAAAATAAAAAATCCTATTTTCAATTAGAACGTTATTTGGTTTTTTCTTTTGTGGAGTTTTTCTTTTTATTAAAAAAAATAATCTTTAGCGTTTAGAATAAATCATGACAACTATAATTTTAATTCATTATCAATTTTACAAATACCTATGTAAATGGTTAAAATATTTCAACTCTCACTAAAATAAACATGGATCAAATATTATTAATGACAGCAAGTAGAGTTTGACAGTTTTGTAAATGTTTGGTTGTCTCATTTGTTAATATTTCATAGATTGTTATTTGATAGTAGATGTCTCCTGCTGTTTACTTGACTTGGCATTTTAAGCTCTATTCTTAACCCCTTTTTTGCATTTTAAATGACTTTTGAATTGACTTTGAGGTTGTTTAATAATTAATATTACGATTTTAAATAGTTTTTGATATACTTAAGTAATGTTACCCAAGGGCGATCTTATCTCTTCGGAGCGGTCCTTAAGGTATAAATTCTACCCGACATATTCAGGGTGAAGAAATACTTGACCCTGAATATGTCTCCTATCCGATCCTATTCCTTCCATCCTTAAGTTCTTCTGCCACGTCTCCGAAAGAAGCGAGGACTAGTTAGTTATAGAACGTCTAGCGGTAGAAGGCGGAGTACGAAGGTACTCCTTACGCTAAATCGTCCATGCAATGGACCGAGTAGATCAAGTCAGCTATGGGCAGTTCCTTGCAAGTGTACCAAGATGATGGACAACCGTATCAGATGGCGAGATATCGTAAGGCTAATATTGGCAGCCCTAAACGCTCAGACTACGTGACGACCACGACTACTATACTAAGACTAAAAGAAAGTGAGACATCGATACTTATATAAAAGCGAAAGTTTTTCTGTATGTCTATTTGTCTGTCTCCTTCTCTTTCACAGCTAAACCGCTGAACCGATTTTGATGATTTTTGATATCTTTAAAACTAAAGATCGGGGTTAAGACAAAGGCTATTTTTTATTAACTCCCAAAGAGTTATAATAGGGGATGAAAGTTTGAAAAATGTAAAATCGTAACTATTGCGACGAAGTCGCGGGCAAACAGTTAGTACCTATTACGAGTACTTAAATATACACAAAGTAGCTGTTGCCCGCGTTGTTAATGGTTCCACAGGAACATTTCTTCAGAATTAAAAGACTATGTGTTAATCCAGGTTACCATCTATATATGTACCAAATTTCATGAAAATCGGTTCATCAGTTTTTGCGTGAAGGAATCACAAACAAACAAACATACAAACTTTTGCATTTATAATATTAGTAAGATTAAAAGAATATCAGCGACATAAAACCAACAACCGTTACCTAAAAACATCTCAACAATCAAGCGAAATGTACACGAGTATACGAATATACGAATATTCTGTGAAATACATCTGACATTCAGAGAGAACCTTTATACGATTTTATTACCTACTAGCAGCCCTCTCCGGCTTCGCACGGTTATGATATATACATATAAACCTTCCTCTGCAATCACTTTATCTATTAATAAAAACGTCATCAAAATCCGTTGCGAAATTTTAGAGATTTAAGCATACAAAGGGACATAGGGACAGAGGAAGCGACTTTGTTTTATACTATGTAGTTATATAATATAAAAAAAAGTATATTTCCACTTTGCGTGATCATCGTATCACTCCTGAACGGATAAACCGATTTTTTTATGTTGGTTATCAAATGAAATCAAAAATAAAAGCCGAGAAAATTTGCGGGGAAAATGGTAAAAATAAAAATAATAGCGACTAATAGTTTGTACGGATTAAATCATTAATCCGTACAAACTATTAGTCGCTATTATGTCAAGCGATATGAATTGCGCCGGATCGGCTAGTATGTATATAAGAACATTGTTTTGTGCTGAATATTTGAAGACTGCGGATAAATTACTGCGGTTGAGTGTGACCAGGCTGAGCTTCGGCTTAGATTTCCTTCACAGGGGGTAAATTACGGCTTTAGTTTCTTTTAACTCTTGATTGAAGACGTGAGTAGTCACAGTGTTAGTGATAGTACTTTTTGACCTCTTGCAAGCAATTTTGTAGACAGACGTGTTTTTCTGGAGAGATGCATTAAAATCAGCAAATAGCTACCAAATACGGTAAACAATGGTAGTATCGCTGTCATATCCGGCAGAGTTAAAGAAAAATTCTAACCTCAGCTATTGGTCAAGATTTTAGTGATTCTAATTTTTGTTCTCTTATGAGTTGCTTTGAGTAGAAAGATGATATTATTCTTCTAGTTCGAGATTTATGAAGTGCCAGATTTGCCCCATTATATAGAAATGGAAAGGCTCTCAGTGCAATCTGAATTATTTGCTATTCATTTCTATATATTATCTTCACGCCCATATACCCGAAGAGTTAGGCAGAGGCACAACCACGGCACCTACGACTAGCCGAAGACACTAAGTCCCACAAAGTGATAGATGGCAAAAACCTATCGCCAACCAGGCACATTTCCAATTAGGGTTGCCACCTATTTCTTTTCAAATAAAAGTACTTTGGTTATTAAGGGTAAGAAAAAAAATACTGAGTATTAGAATAAAGTACACTTTTGTTATTTTTATAAGTACTCAATTATTGCACAAGAATAGGCACAGAATGATAATATTACAAAAATGATAGAAGATATAACAATTACACAAAGAATTGCACATAAATACCTCTATTTTTCTTTGTCACCTATTATATTTAAATACATTTTTTTAATACTTTGAGCTGTTTTTAGTCAATTTGAATTTTTCCTTAATAATTCCAGAGCGTATTTACATTCAACTTTTAAATTAAAACAAATTGATAATAACACTTTTTATTAAATTTAAAGATGCTCCGTTTCTTCCACCTCGCCATTTGCTGTTCATGACAGAAAAAACTCGTTCGGTAAAAGAGAATGTCGCCGGAAAAGAGAATAAAATTGAAATTATTTTATATAAGTTTAAAAAAGTATCTTCAGAATTGCTAAGTATGTGCTGCCATTTTTGTGCAGCTGATAGTTCTGCGAAACCCTCAGAAATACACATTGGATTATAAAGGGTGTTTCAAATCGAGCAAACGCGAGGGTTCGATTCCCGACGGGGGCAGGCATTTGTGTGATGAACATTTAGATGTCTGCATTTCCGGGTCTGGGTGTTTATTAAATTTATTCTGGTATCTATTTAAGTATTTCTATGTATTATCTATGTATTAGAATCGTTGACTAACACCCATAACACAAGCATATAATTTGCTTACTTTGGGGTTAGATTCAATTTGTGTAACTTGTCCAGAGATATTTATTTATTTATTTTCTTTATAACTGCATCTAGATGATGTTGTTACAGAAGAATAGTCAAGTCAGATGCATACGTGATGTTGCGCTAGTACTTAACATCGATTCAGCATCGATTCAGCAGCAGTAAAAACCCGAAACATTTAAAATAAAGTATTTTGCGTACTTTATTTTTCTTATAAAGTATAGAATACAATTACCTGAAATAAAGTACAATATTTTATTATAAAGTACGGGTGGCAACCCTATTTCCTATCCCGAGCAACATTTTTTTATTAAAAAACTGAAAAAACCCAATTTTCATTTTGTTGCCCGACCCGGGATTCGAACCCGAGACCTCATGAAAATTTAATGAACCTAACTTTATAATAGGTAGGTATATTATTAGCCCTATTTTTCGTACCTAAATTAGGAATATGCCTACACAAAGTGACTTTTAGATTTTATAAATTCTAGAATTATTTTTGCTCTTGCAACGTGCAACAGATCTGTATGTTGCATCTGACCTCAGTGACTACCTATGTTTGGTATTTTTAACCAACTCGTAAATTTTTTTCTATTTGACTGAATGATTTTTTGTATGTTTGTAAAACGGTTTTTGAGCAACCAAACTAAATTTAACTAAACTAAACTAAAAATCTAAATCGCTTAAAATTCATTCGCGCTCACGAACGTCGAATTAATTTATATATTAATACATGATGCCAAAACTTTGGACCCTTTTTTACAAAAATTGCGCGGACGCAGGAGCATAAAATTTGGCACACTTATAGTTGATGTCTAGGAGAAGTGTAGAACGCTAATATTTTTCAATAATAATGCTTATGAAGTGCATTGAATCAATAAATAAAACATTACACACACTACCATGCATTTGACACACACAAACAAAATATATTGATGATAACGATAAAAGATCACAGATGGCACACTTAAAAGGTTTGGAAACAAAATAGTTGGTCTGGAGAAATGAAGATGGCGTTCTTATCAACAAGATATTAAAATTTATTATGGTCGAATCTAGACCAATAGGCGACCACTAGTTTTAATAAAAGTGTGTCGCCGTCGACGGATACATCTGGGAGGACATCATCATCATCTTGGCAACAGTCAACCTATTTTGATGTTTCTTTTTGAAACACAAATATAAAGTAAAATACATGAGTATGTAAATTATTCGTTTGCTATACCTAGATCTTGTCTATTTGGAAGACTTCGCACGATAAAATAAAACAGTTGCTAAACTATGAGGATCACGCGTTAGAGGCGTGCTTCGTTTGGAAACCTAATGTTGATTCTCATTTGTACACTGGCTGTTGTCATTGTAATTCCTATTAGCATTACATAGTCATGTAGCTCAACTTCCCAGGGAGGTGTTCCAGTTGTAGGAAACCTTGGTGTATTGTTGACCTAGAAGTTTAGGATCCTAAAGATTTGAAGTTGAGTTTGATATCATTTTTGACCGCCTCGTTGGTCAAGTGGCTCGTGTTCACGCCTAACTACACAGACCAACCACGAGGCTCAGGTTTGATTCCCAACGGGGTTAGGCATTTGTGTGACGAACATTTAGTTGTCTGTATTTCCGGGTCTGGGTGCTTAATAAATGTATTCTAAATATCTACTAAAGTATTTCTATGTATTAGTATCGTTGAGTAATACCCATAACACAAGCATATAATTTGCCCACTTTGGGGTTAGATTCAATTTGTGTGACTTGCCCAGGAATATTTATTTATTATTTATGTATTTATGTCTAACTCTACCGATCATTTTTGTGATGTGCGTATTTATTATTTATCGTTGCAAGTGTCGTGTTATTTGGCACTCGATATTTTCAGCCCAATCCTCATGGGACTGGGCGTGAAGAATTATACAAATTCCCATTTATTTATTTTTGTGTTATAAGACAGCAAATATATTTTTCTTATCTTTTAAACCTTAATCCAAAAACACTTACTTAAACCAAAACCAAAAATAGGTCAGCATAAGGATGTATATTTTTTTGTTTTGTTTATTTATTGCTTTTGTTGAGGAATTATTATCATCAATAATATCTTAGTGTCTTCGGCTAGTCGTGGGTTCCCTGGTAATGGGTCTGTATATCTCTTCGGAAATATTGGCGTGAAAATTTCAAAAGATGAAAAAATGAAAGAGGGTTTCAATTTGATAAGTAGGTATATATTTTTTAATGTTTGACCACGCATAAGGTTCTACGGCGTAGTCCAATTTTACTTATTATTTTTTACTAGCAGTTTCACGCAGCTTCTCCTGCGTAACTTGGCTTCTACTGGACCGATTTTGATGAAACTAAGCCTATGTCACTTAGGGATAATGTAGCATTCTAAAGGTGAAAGAAATTTTGAAATCGGTCCAGTAGTTTCGGAGCCTATTCATTTCAAACAAACAAAAAATCAAACATTTCCTCTGTATAATATTAATATAGATTAGGTTGAGTCTCCAATGTACACCTACTTGTACTCCATTCATTTAAGCTTAACGATTATTCATCTTAAAAGTCTGATATTGCGTATTTTAGTTTGAACTTAATGCATAATGTTGAAATTAAAGTCGCTTTGGTACAGTTTTAATGGGTTAAACTTATTCATTATTATTAGAATTATGTAAATAGTCTTTTTCTTTCATTTTACATTACCTGTATTATCAATATTACATTACCATGTTGTAAAAAATGTGAGTTCAAACCAAAAAAGGTAAATAAAAACCATTAAACACAAACATAAACGCCTCCGCACTAAGTAATACCTACGTATTGTAAAATCTTATTAGTAGTATGTATGGATGTTAAAGATAAGCCAGAAAAAACAGTGTTATTGAACTTTTTCCAGAAGTGTTTTATTTTTTTAAATTTTTTGTACATTAAAGATAAGCCAGAAAAAAACAGTGTTATTGAACTTTTTCCAGAAGTGTTTTTATTTTTTTTTTATTTTTTGTACTTTAAAGATAAGCCTGAAAAACCCGCGTTATTATATGTTTCCCTTATTTGATTTTTTTTTAATTTTCTTTGCTGTTTTGATTGTTTGTATGAGTATTTCGGAAAACGTCTGTCCCAATTTTTATTACCTTTTTAAAATTTGAGGTTTCATAACGCTAAACTAGAATTCTCATAGATCATCAAAGTAGAAACCGAATAAAACATTGAACTATTTCCTCCTTGGCACTTGGTGTATCTTTATTTTGTAATAATTAAAACCACTACCAAGTATAAAACAAAGTCGCTTCCTCTGTCCCTATGTCCCTTTGTATGCTTAAATCTTTATATACATACATACATACATATCTTTACGCCAAGTCCCTTACGGGGTAGGCAGAAAGTATCGAGTGCCAGACCTCACGATCCTGACAAACCTGTCTGGCTTCCTGGCCTGGCCAGCGGAGCATGCCCATTACCCTTCTCATACAAATACGAAGGTTTCGGAGACTCTTGACACCACCTTCGGATAATATACGATTGATCTGATCGTGAAATATCAGCCTTGGTCTCCCCGGGTACCTACATCCATCCACATTCGCATTGTATATCTGCTTTGTCAATCTTTCATCTGTCATTCTTTCTACATGACCGAACCAGCGGAGCATGCCCTTTCGCATCTTAACACCAACACTTTCTTTCAATCCCACTCTCTCTCGGATCTCACTGTTACAAATGCGGTCAGCGAGCGTTACACCACAGATTTTCCGTTTAAAACTGTTTAACGGATCTTGATGAGGTTTTTTTAATAAATTAAGTATACAAACTTAACAGTCAGATTCAAGTTCGCCGGAACAGCTAGTTAATCAAAAACAATGTGTCTATAAGTGATTCGATGTTTATATGCTTGTGTGGGAATGCAAACATTTATTTTATAATTTTTTAGTATTTTAAATAATATTTTTTCATAATAAGCCAATGACATTCTTTATTTAATTTACCTGAAATATTGGTATCAAGTATAAATATTAAAAATTTCATTAATGTGGTCTTATGGTCCGGCGTCGGACTTGACTTCTTGAGGTGTCGAGATCGATTCCCGGGTTGGGCAACAAAAAAAACAGAAATTGCGTATTTCCAATTTTCTAATAAAAATAACGTTTCTTGGATCCGGTTGGCGATAGGTTTGCCACGTACACATTGTGCCTCTACCTACCACTTCCCATATTCCCGGGCGTGAAGATACTTTTTTTTTCATTAATCATACTTAATGTTTAGTAAAAAGCAGATGAAGTCGCAAGCGCAAGCAAGTGGTGTATATTTCGTAAATTGCGCAACATACGCCGTCTCATGTTTTGTATTGTTATAGGCCAGTTATTATTGTAGTAAGTACGTCATCAGCGTCGTCATCACCGTCATTATAAGATACGAAACGTATGTAGGTGCTTAGAAACATAAAAAGTTTGGCAGTGAGGTTCTTTGTATCTAAATGTTTTATTCTTCAAATATGTAGTAAGCCCGACTTTTTCGTAATAGTACTTCCGATCTACGTGTATTGGTAGCCTCTGTGGTCTAGCGGTCCAGGTGTAGGACTAGACTGGGGCAACAATAGGCTTGCCACCTATCACATTGTGGGACTTAGTGTCTTCGGCTAGTCGTGGGTGGCCTGGTTGTGCCTCTGCCTACGTTTTTGAGGCTATCGGCGTGAAGTATATTTCGATTTGCACGGAGAGCTCGGTGTTTTGATGGCCAGTTAGCAACTATTGGTTAGCTGAATGAGAAATTTAAAAAGACACAAGGAAAATAATAAATTATTAAAATTTGCGGGACTTAGTGTCTTCGGCTACTCGTGGGTGCCCTGGTTGTGCCTCTGCCAACGTCTTTGAGGCTATCGGCGTGAAGTATATTCCGATTTGCATGGAGAGATCGCTGTTTTGATGGATAGCAAAAATTTATCTGTTGGCTAAATGAAAAAATTAAAGACATAAGGAAGTTAATAAGTAATTAAAATTTTTGTAAGACAAACGTTTATTTAAAAATAATAGGGATTTTAAAATGTAACTAAAGGAAAGAATATAATTAAAATTATTTATATGAAATTAGGTTTATGGTATTCTATGACTAAAATGTTCTATGACACGTATTAAAATATTTATTATTCGTCTGCATCATTGAATTCAAAATATTTTTCTACGTTGTTGTAATATTTTAATTTAATATTTCTATTATTTTCATCCGTCCGTAACTAGGTAGGTATAATTTTTATAGGTTTTGTAAGTGACTAGCCGACCCGGCGAACTTCGTATCATTTGAAATTAACAGCCACTAACAATTCGTATGAACCAAATAGGAAAGAAATCCGATTTAAAATATTCTTCACTTGTGATCCGCTCTTATTGGTCTTAGCGTGATAATATATGTATAGCCTTCTCGATAATTGGGTTTTTTAATACTGGTTTTTCAAATCGAGCGGTTGTTCCTGTGATGCTAACGTTCAAACAAACAAACAATATCTTTCGTTTTAGAGTATTAGTATAGATAATATTTTATTTCCATAAATGCGATTGGTGTTAAACTTTACAACCAACTAGTTTATTAGATTCTTATATCCTAATAAAAGTCCTTAATAAAAAGTTTATTGTACTTATTTAAAACGATATTATTATAAAAATGAATGTTTGTGAATGACAGGAGAAAGCTTTCAAATTTGCAGTAAATAAAAATGTTCATAAATAAGCTTTTTATAAATTGACTAGCAGACCCGGTGAACTTCGTATCGCTTCATATTACTAACTAGCAGTTTCACACAGCTTCGCCTGCGGAACTTGGCTTCTACTGCACCGATTTTGATGAAACAAAGCTTATGTCACTCAGGGATAATGTAGCATTCTAAGGGTAAAATAATTTTAGAAATCGGTCTAATAGTTCCGGAGCCTATTTATTTCAAACAAACAAACAAAAAATCAAACCTTTCCTCTTTATAATATTAGTATAGACAAATAATATCTATAATATAAAAATTAATCGCTAAATGTGTTGGTAAGCGCATAACTTCCGAACGACTGGACCGATTTGGCTAATCCTTTTATTACTGTGTTAGTTATTATGAGAAGAATGTTCTTATAAAGACAAAAACCGCGAAAGTTGCAGGGAAAATGGGAAAAATGATATTTCATTATTCCCCATAGTAAACGGATAGAACGAAGTTCGCCGGTACAGCTAGTATGAAACAAAAGGGGTGTTTTTCCTGTTTTCCTGGCAACTTTCTCAGATTTTCTTTTCATATATTACAATAGAAAAAGAACGAGCGAAATTGGTGTATCCTTTCGGGCGTGATGCTATAACCATGCGAAATGAGAATTCATTTATATATGTATAGATTTTAAAAAAGTATCTTCACGCCCAAATCCCCGAAGATGTAGGCAAAGGCACAACTAGGACACCCACGACTAGCCGAAGACACTAACTCCCACAATGTGATAGGTGGCAAGCCTATCGCCAACTGGGCACATATCCAATCCGGAGCAACATTTATTTTATTTATTAGAAAATTGGAAAAACCAAATTTTCTTTTTGTTGCCCGACCCGGGATTCGAACCCCGGATCTTATGCAGTCAAGTCCAACACCTGAACCGCTAGACCATAGAGGCGATTTTAATGTCTATTTTTCTGTTTGGTAGGTCATAAGACCGTTAAGAGTAGTTTATTTAAATTTTACTTAAATTAATTCACTTACTTCTTCAAAAAAATTAAAACGCTAGTTATATGTAAATTTACAATAAACAATAAATAGTAGACACAAAAATAGGTATGGTAGAAAATTTAAGAGACAGAGTTTGCAATTTTTACTGCTTTTCAAATATTGAAAGTTGGATATCATTTTTCAATTTGTCAGTATTCGACAGTTGGGCTATCACATCATGGGTTATCACCTAATGGCGTTTGTTTTAGTTGCTCTTCACTCGCCTTGTTCGAGGAAAATGATTGTGATTCTATTAGAGAGAGAGCCCGCGACGCCCAGGCCTTGTTTATATTATAAAAGCTGAAAATTCTTCTATATATGTCCCCTATACAGGTATAAACAAAGGTCGCGGTGGCTTTGGCAGGTAACAGGTAGTATAGGTTATTTTACTTTCGTCATAGTATGAAACCTTACTTTTATATGTTATTTAGAAAATATCGCCTCTGTGGTCTAGCGGTCCAGGTGTTGGACTTGACTGCTTGAGTCCCGGGTTCGAATCCCGGGTCGGGCAACAAAAAGAAAATTTGGTTTTTCCAATTTTCTAATAAAAAGCGTTGCTCGGGATTGGATATGTGCCCGGTAAGCGATAGGCTTGCCCCCTATCACATTGTGGGACTTAGTGTCTTCGGCTAGTCGTGGGTATCCTGGTTGTGCCTCTGCCTACCTCTTCGGGGATATGGGCGTGAAGTTACTTTTTTATTCAGAAAACTACACGAGTAATGTTTCTACATCCCCCGTTTCTTTCGATGGTTCCCCCTATCTTCCCAGACATATTGAAGTCTGCTCCAGGCGGACGCGCGATGAATATACATGTACGTTGGTGCGATTTCTCTCGCTCGAGTATAGCGCGATCTGTAGTCTAAATTTATCAAGAAAAATTGTATGTAGACTTATAACGGATTAAAAAAGTTATGTAAAAAAACCTTTCAACCATCGAAAGTGACTAGGGATAATGGAAACATTATTCGTATAGTTTTCTGAATAACATATGTAAAAGTCAAATTTATCCTATGACGAATGTAGATTTATAAATAATTAGACTGTGAGGGTGTCTGGAAAGGGGCTGTTATCGTCCTGAGTGTCCGTCAATAGACGAAGCGGTTTCTGATATGATTGGAAGTTAAAATATATGAAAACTAAGTTTTATACTATCACAAATTTTAACACAATTTTACTCACCTTTGCTACCTGTTACCTGACAAAGCCACCGCGACCCAGGTTGTATAGGCTAGGTTTGCTTATACCTGTATAGTGGACATATATAGAAGAATTTTCAGCCTTTATAATACAACGAAGGTCTGGGCGTCGGCTCTTAGACCATATTTATGTTAACGATATTTATTTGCTAAGGAAAGACTAGTGAAGTCTGTTGAATGAATGAGTCATTTTTATCAGACCTGACAAATTATATCCAAACAAAATACATTATTGATAAAATTTGTTATTAAATATCTTGGGTTATCCCAGAAAAGAGGAAACATAATGATTTGCTTCTCAGAAATCATATCTTCACAAACCTTTGCGAATATAACAACGGTAGAAAGGTATAGTTTGTGTGTTCGTGGTTTGTGTGTTCATTTTTAGATTTTGATGAATCAACTCGTAGAAATAGATTAGACCTTGGAGAATGACATTGGCTACTTTTTGTCATGAGACCTCATGGGTACATGGGAGAGCTATAAAAGTTTAATACCCATTAGAAGTAGATCAGCATCTTTTTTTATTTATTATAAAAGCGTAAAGAATCGATTATATTTTTTTTCCTCTCTAAAATATAGGATATTTTCCATCCAAATCGGTTTAATAAGAGCGTCATTACCACTGGTATGTTGACAGAGATTGTTTATTAAATATGCTTTGAAATTAGCGGAACTCATATCAGCATTTGATGGCCTAGAGAGGGGCAAGTTCATACGGAGATTAAGAAAAATAAAGTCCGAGATATACGGAGAAGAATATGAATTGAAGGTAGGTCGGGGGCCTCATGCCCTCGACTTTTTGACTTGCCTTTCATTTCCTGCCTAAATAGTAGTAAAAGTACTAGCATAATCGATCAAGCAAGTCAAGTCGAAGACATATCAAAAAATAAAAAAAATAAGTTTGCTATGTTTTTTATTCGGGCAAATCATATGACACTAGTTGCCTTATATCTAAATGCCTTTAGACTTACTTTCAAATTATACGGGTTATACTTTTTCAAGTAAACTTTATACAAATTCGGGTTTGCTATATATCTATGGAAGTCCCGCCTCTTATTACGTAGTATTTATATACTCTTTGGATATGATTGTTTGCCTTGTATTTCACAACTTTTTTAGAATATCTAGAGGAGGGCAGCTGCCCCTAGTCCCCTTTGGCGATGCCCTTGACTCATATGGTGATCCAGTTACATGTTTGTAGAATTAACCCACACTTTTTTGAATAGCTAAAATCTTTCTTTTAATAATTGTTGCTGTATTTATTAATAAATAATCTTATCCTATAGTAGCTTATAAAAGGGGACACCAGGGAATCCGTAGATACATAGAAAAGTCATGAACGTTCTTCAAGAAAAGAGCGTACTCATTGCTTAAAGATCGGCAAT
Organism: Calephelis virginiensis; assembly: GCA_002245475.1. Lineage (NCBI taxonomy): Eukaryota > Metazoa > Arthropoda > Insecta > Lepidoptera > Riodinidae > Calephelis > Calephelis virginiensis. Next base: position 170,247 of record NJDC01001854.1, on the reverse strand, counting down.
GCATCTGTGATACTCCTGGTGTTGCGAATTTGGGTGGGCGACGGTGATTACTTTCCATCAGGTGATCCACTTGCTTATTGCCTCCTCTTGTATAAAAAAAATATGAACGTTCCATGAAATCCTTTACATTTGTTTTTTAAGTAGATAAGAATCTAGTACGAATTAGATTATTACGAAGCAAACTGTAATTGATCATAAGTTCATAACCACCGTGACTAGGCGAAATAACCAAATCGACTTTATAAGTGTTGACGAATTGTTATGGAAAAAGCTTTAGCTAGCTCATAAATACTATATTATGAATATAGAAATATTAGAATTAACATCCTACTCATATTATAAATGCGAAAGTTTGTGAGTATGAGTGTATGTTTGTTACTCATTCACGTTCGAATGGCTGAATAGACTACAGGCCCATGCCAAAAAATAGATGATATGAACCACCATGAGTCATATGAACCACCAGGTGACGTATATAGGACGATATAAGAGCATGAAACAATAAGATTCAGAACTATGCCGTCACTCGTAAGTTGTCCAAGTGAGTGCAGGTGAGAATTCAAAAGTGCAGTAGACCATTTTGGTCATTTGTTTTTGACGGAAACCACATATGAAAGTAGGGCCAATTGTACATTCGCAAGTTACATTTGATGTTGAGTTAAAATGTCAAATATAAGGTGATTTAACCCGAGTTAGAAGTTAACTCAGTGTTAAATACTTAACTCACGAACGTGAAAGTGGCCCTTAGATTTTTAAAGTGCATTGGTTTTATCCCGGTGTTTCAACTGTTTTCATACCAAATTTGATCAAAATCACAAACTTTGATACCATATGATTTATTATTTACTAAAACGAGCTTTTAAATTATTGTTCTTACCATAATTTTAAATCAGTTTGCTTAAAAGTTTTGCATTATTTAACTCATGCAAATAAAAAAAATAAGACGAGTGTTGCCAAGTAAGAAATAATATCAATAAATTACCTGACTCGTCTTTATAAATGAGGTTGACCTCAAAGTTTTACGGAGAATCAACGACCAGGAAACATATTTTTCGATACAAAACTTCTACAACAATGTGATAAATTGTTTTTTTATTACCGACAGTACCATCCGTATGTTATCTTGGATTACGCAACTACAAGCCTACGCAGATTTCTTCGTTAATAAAACTCGATGCCCCAGCACAAAACTATAGTCGTGATAATCAATTTCTTTGTTTTTGCAAGTATGTTCGCCTCTTCGCGTCCACCCCTCAGTTCGTGTCCATTTCACGGACACTGTTTAAAAAATACTTAAAAATAAGTGTACTAAAAAACTAGGTCAATGAAAAGTAATTTCTGCCTATTATACAATATATTAGAAACACATATATACCGACAAAAGAACCGTCCGCATAACTTTTCCTGTTTAAAAAAAATATTAATCTTAGCTATATAAAAAAGTTAGTAAAAAAATAGTGAACTGGCGCGCGTTTTTTAATGTTTTAAGTTTAATTAAAGATTGTATTTGTTCCTAAACCTTGAAAATGAATAAAAGAATAAAAATAATTATGATTTCGATTTATTGTTGTATTTTTAATAGTTAAAATGAAGTGGACGCGAACTGGCATACAAATTTTATGAATCAGCCAGTTTGTGTCCATGGTGGTCGCGAATTCATCTTAGTGTCTCTAACTTAATCGTTTTATTTTTATATAAAGTAATATTGTTATAAGGATGGGGTTTTATTATATTTTTACCATTATTACTACGATTATTAAAATTGCCAATTTGTGTCCACATAATTATGGTAATAGAAAAAGATATAGATGTCGAAATTTACCTGGACGCAAGCTGGATGGATGGATTATACTGTATACCAGTTTGCCACCACTTGTTTATTTAAATAATAAATCCTAATTAACTGTTTTATAAAATTAAATCAGACAGTCATATATAGGTAGTAGTCGGTAGAGTGTATTTTATCATCCCATCGGGACTAGTACCTACCACCGCTCTGGAAGGGAACAACTGTTTCTGCCTTATTCCACTTATACACAAGCAGCTGTATAATAAATTTTAACTACATAAAGGCAAATATGTAAGTATATTCAAGCTCGTGTTCCTAAAGAAGTGGCCAAAGGTTCAACTAGGACAAACATGATTAGCCTAAGATACTCAGAGTTCCACAATGCGATAGATGGTAAACCCATTGCCAACCGGGCACATGTTCTATCCCAAGTGACGATATTTTAAAATAATAAAGATAAAGAGTATATCAAGAAGGAAAGAGGGAACACGACAGGTAAAAGAAGTTAGGAAAAAAATTTAAGGAATCTAAACATTTTCGTAAAATGGACGTGGCCGATACGACCTGCAGATCCAACTAGATCTACTAAAGATTTTAAAATTTCTGTATTCTAAAATTAAGATAATTTGAATGATAACAGAAAAATTATATGACCTAGTGGTGACCAGTCTAATATAAACAAGCGATGACTTAATTTTGGGCTCCAAAACATCTGACATGCAAACACTTATGAACTAATTAATGACGATTGGAAAGAAAAACGCATTCCTACATTTGAATACGAAATGAAACCAAAATAGTACATGAAAGAAATGTAGCCAGAACGTAGTCAAGAGTTTTAGTAGAGGTAGTACTGCTGGAAAAAAAAATGAATTTGTTTATCCCAGTAGTGCTTTTAGCAGGGATAGGTAGTTTGATTGACATCATTCATAGTAGTGAGATCAGAGAAAGAGTGGGATTAGTGTTGGTACAATCACTATGAGCAAGGGCATGTTCTGTTGGTTCGTTTATGTTGTGAGAATGGCAGATGAAAAAGTTGCAAGTAGGTATGTATTTAACATACACTATGAAAGTGGATAGTTAGGTACCCTGTCAGACCTCAGTTGACATTCCATGGTCAATTTAACCCAGGACCAACTCTTGTCACCACAGTCTCCACGACCAGCTTTTCTGTATGAAAAAAGTAATTATTGTGAGGGAGCTAGTAACATTTGGTACTCGATATTCTCTGCTGACTCAGCAAGTGACTAGGCGTGAACATACGTATTTTATCAATAAATAGTTAAAATCAATATTTCTTTAAAAATTCTTAATAAAATCTCTCCTTAACTCCTTTATAAGTTGGTGGACGCGATCTGGATTTTGTGAACGCGAACTGGCGAAACCGCCTTATTTCGGTTATTTTATTTATTAAAAAATAATCACTAGACATTTTGCCTAAAACTTAGCTTCATCCTTAAATAGACTATACAATAGATTACAACATTAGTTAATTCAAAACATTTTTATATTTTACCTCAAACCTGCAAACTTCACTAAGTGGACGCGATGTGGCGAAAGTCATTTCGGGTCCATCGGGTCCAGTTCATAGGGTCACCTATGTTACAAAAAGTAAGACTAATTTTATAAATGCGGATGTAAGTATACTTGTTACACTTTCACGCGAATACTGCTTAACCAATTATCATGAAACTTTGAACACATATTCGTGGAAGTAGATATAAAAAAAACTTAAAATATGATTATTTTTAATGACTTCAAAGTGGTCTATGGTCTGATCACCTCTGTGGTCTAGCGGTTCAGTTGTTGGATGTGACTGCATGAGGTACCGGGTTTGAATCCCGGATCGGGCAACATAAAGAAAATTGGATTTTTCCAATTTTCTAATAAAAAAAATGTTGCTCGGGATTGGAAATGTGCCCGGTTGGCGATAAGCTTGCCACCTATCACATTGTGCGACTTAGTGTCCTTGGGCTAGTCGTGGGTGCCCTGGTTGTGCCTCTGCCTACTATTTCGGGGATATGGGCGTGAAGAGACTTCAAAGTACATGTGTGTACTTACGTGTGTGTACGCAATAAGAACTTAATGTACACGACTGATATTAGTGTTAAAAAAAGAATAAATAGGTACCTACGTCTTCCATTTTTCATTGGCTAATGTGTTGCTAGCCTCGCGGTTTTTACAACTGCGCAGGACGTTAACTATGGCTTTCATTTCAGCAGAAACCTTAAAAAATTGTTATTAAGTAGGCACACTGTAAGAATTTTTTACGCTTCAAATAATCTTTGGTTGATATTTTTCACCGACTCCGAAAATATAAGTTTCTCAATTCGACTGTATACTTAATAATGTTTTTTTTTAAATTTCTGTGTGTCTGTTACGCGATTCCTAGACTAATAACGAGGTTGTTTCTTTAGATTAATTGCTTAACTTAAGAGATAAGCTTGATCAAAGTCATTAAAAATTCGTCTATTCATCGATAAATGACAAAACTAAAAAGTGCTGTGTCGGTCGGAGTGGAGGGTGTTAGGTTATTTTCGTTACGGAATTTCTTGATTCGGTCGCCACTAGGGTTGCCAACCATACTTTATAATAACGTATCCTACTTTATTTTTGGTAATAATACGTTATACTTTTACATACAAATAAAGTATGCAATAATACTTTATTTTCAACCTTAACTATGATACGTAAAACAAAATACACATTATGAAACATACAGTTGAAAATGGCAATATATATTTAAAAATGCATCTGATAGCCTAAAATATATTAAAAGTTATTTCCTACCTACTCTCTTTTCCCGCCACTTCAGCTTTCACTGAAAGAGTTTTTTCAGTAATGAATCAAAAGAGGCGGGAAGAGAGAAATAGAGCATTAAGAAATTTAATAAAAATCAATTACTTGTTTATTTAAATTTAAATTGTGTTGATTGTCAATCAAGCTTTGCAACATTTAAAGATGCTTAACAAAAAATTGGCAGCATGTACTAAAAGTACACTAAAATACGTAACAACATAATATTTGAAAAATACTATTTTTTCTTCGCAATACTTTATTTTCTCCCTATCCAAACTAGTTTATACTATTTTTTTGTTCAAAAAAAGTTGGCAACCCTAGTCTCCACTCTCAAGGTCCGCGATAGAAGCTACGCTTTAAATTTATGTGAGACCATCCCAGAATTATTAACCATCTTTCGTAAAAAAAAAATATAAAATTGTAAACTGGTACCTTATGAAGCTGAATAGAGCCGGAATAGTAATTTTGAGCGCAGAAAAACTACCTAGAAGGTACTACAAAATGGTTGAAAAAGTAGACTGGATTGCATTATTACATCTTGTGTATAATTTTTTTACCAACGGTCCAGTGGCTAGCATGCACGCCAGACTAAACTGATCAACCGCGAGGCTCGGCTTTGATTCCCGACGGGGGCAGGCATTTGTGGCATTTAGATGAACATTTAGATGTCTGCCTTTCCGGGTCTGGGAGTTTATTAAATTTATTCTGGTATCTAAGTATTTCTATGTATTACAATAGTTTATTATCACCCATAACACAAGCACATAATTTGCTTAATTTGTAGTTAGATTCAATTTGTGTAACTTGACCAGGGATATTTATTTATTGTTAATATTTATTTACTAATTTAGTATTATATTATTTCTGACAACTTCAATTTGACGTAATAAACAAAAATTCAATTCAAACTAAAATAGTTCCAGTAGAAAGTAATAAAGCACTCACCGAATTCCATAATAAAAGATCCGACGAGTAAAATGAGCTACTGTTTTAAACTTTATTC
>NJDC01001854.1:135733-163781 GCA_002245475.1 Calephelis virginiensis | reverse complement strand
TCGGAGTGGGGGGTTAGGTTATTTTCGTTACGAAAATTCTGGATTTGGTCTCCACTCTCAAAGTCCGCTATAGAAGCTACGCTTTAAATTTATGTGGGACCATCCTGGAATTATTAACCATCTTTCGTAAAAAAAGATTATAAAATTGTGATCTGGTACTTAATGAAGTTGAATAAAGCCGGAATAGTAATTTGAGCGCTGAAAAACTACCTAGAAGGTACTACAAAATGGTTGAGAAAGTAGACTAGATTGCATTATTACATCTTGTGTATAATTTTTTTACAAACGGTCGAGTGGCTAGCGTGCACGCCAGACTAAACTGATTAACCACGAGGCTCGGCTTTAATTCCTGACGGGGAAGGTATTTGTGTGATGAACATTTGGATGTCTGCATTTTCGGGTCTGGGAGTTTATTAAATTTATTCTGGTATCTAAGTATTTCTATGTATTACAATAGTTTATTAACAGTTTATATTATGTATTACATTAGTATGTATAACATTAGTTTATTAACACCCATAAAACAAGCACATAATTTGCTTAGTTTGTGGTTAGATTCAATTTGTGTAACTTGTCCAGATTATTTATTTATTATTTATATTTATTTATTAATTTAATATTATATTATTTCTCACAACTTCAATTTGACGTAATAAACAAAAATTTAATTCAAACTAAAATAGTTCCAGTAGATACTTTCTACTGGAACTATTTTAGTTTGAATTGAAAGCACTCACCGAATTCCATAATAAAAGATCCGACGAGTAAAATGAGTTACTGTTTTAAACTGTATTCAAAATTTGAAGCATTAATATTGCCAAATTCTCACTATATATTGTCCAAGCTATTCTAACTATTCAATGACTTATTTCATTAACAAATATTTGAATTTATACAAATTCTATTATTTTACCTTCTGAGAAATTTAACATTACTGTACCGCACCAGACTCCACTTTTAGTAAAATACACAATTTTATTAGAAATTCAATATAATTTGGATTCAATTAGTTTAATAGATAGGTACAGTAGTACTATTTAAATTATGCGCATCGGCTATATTCGTCAAGCTTCGGAAATCCGAATGTATTTTAAAGATATCTATATAGGGTTGTTGTTACACAATTAATCATTTCGCTTAATTTAGATTAGGTCAGCCAATTTAAAAATAAAAGTGTAAAGTGTAAAAAGAGTAAAAGTGTAAAGCTGAAGCGCATAATTTAAATAGTAATACTATAGCTTGTAGTCAGCCTTAGCTCGTCCATATAAAAAAAAAATTAGAACCTTTTCCTTTCGTATTCATATATTTAGATAGCTATTACTAGCTTACGCCTGCGGTATCACTTACTCAGCATAACTTATTAATTATCTATCCATCCGTCTAAGTTCCATTACAAAACATGACAAACAAAAGTTGACAGGAATAGGTAAAGCGATGGTTCGAATCCAGATAAGCTGCTACTCAATAATCTACCACCTAGTTATGACGCGTCATTAATTAAACAATCCTGTAATATAAATCACAAGATTACCAAGAGCAAATGACGAGGTCGTCATATTCCGGAGCCAAAACTATCTTGTATACCGTGTCGGTCCGGTCCCCTTTGCAGAATAGTGTTCATTAAAGGAGAGCATAGGCTTACCGTCACTAGCACCGTAACTTCTGACTAAGTGATAGAGTTTTGCAGCGACTCGCCTGGATTGGTACCACCGCCTTACCTATTCCACAGGAACAACGTGCTTGTCGTTGACGTATTCCGTTACGGAGAGTAAGGTAGCCAGTAAACTGACTTTTGTTCGAGGTCTACATCTCATTACCACCTTGGGTGTCTCTGGCGGCGTGAATTTCTTACAATTAGGAAATCCGTCTGCTTGTTTGGTTTACAATATTATAAAAGTACCCTAAATACAGGCCACGTAAATACAAAAATGCTAAAAAAATGCTTGGTTCGGCAAAAGGTTTTTACAAAATAACTAGCAAATATGATTCATAATTACTGTTCACGTCTGCTGTTTAAGTAATATAGTATTGTAGTGAATCTCGGAGAATAACACTATCTCTAAATAAGCTAGATGTAGGTATTCGTAACAGCTTTTTGGCGTTCCCACTGTCTGAGAACGCCAAAAATGGCTAGCTAAGATAAGAAAATTTTAAGATTTTTTTTTTATTTTGATTATTTTAGTTTTGTTAAATTATAGTTGCACTATTGAGGTGACATGTCCACTAGGAGAAAAACCTCATTAAATAAATGAAAAAAAAAGTAATACAGTATGTATTTGCCAATTCATCTTTAATTATCGCCTCTGTGGTCTAGCGATCCGGCTTCGGACTTGACTTTTTAAGGTCCTGGGTTCGATCCTGGCTCGGGCAAAAAAAATAGAAAATGGATATTTTCAATTTTCTAATAACAAAAAATTGCCTGGGATTGTATATATGCTCGATTGGCCACCTATCACATTGTAGGGGACTTGGTGTCTTCGACTAGACGTGGGTGCCCTGATTGTGCCTTTGTCTACCTTTTCGGGGATATGGGCGTAAAGATATAATCTTTAATCAATTATGGTTTAGCAGATTGACAAGGTAATTAGAAATTTAATTAAGCTATAACATTAAACTGTTTGAAAAATGCGAGGTAAAATCTATCAGTGGCATCAAAGACAGCTAAAAGCTTGTGGGATGATACTAATAGATGCTTTTTTGTCGTGAATCAAAGCTTTATGCTTTCTGCCTAATTTTGGTTCATGTTTATAAATAACTAGCATTTTCACGCAGCTTCGCCTGCGTAACTTGGCTTCTACAACACAGATTTTGATGAAACAAAGCCTATATCACTCAGGGATAATGTAGCATTCTAATGGTGAACTATTTTTAAATCGGTCCAGTAATTTCTGAGCCTATTCATTTCAAACAAACAAAGCGGTTGTACGCCAGCTACTCGACCAATGAGGCGGTCAAATTAATTATAATTATTTAAAAACCAAATTCAAATAAATTATTAATGCATAAATTTTCGTCTTTCTTGACAGCAATGTTAGTGATGTAGTCGAGATATATAAAAGTGTATGGATTGTTAAGTACCTAGTATCTTAAAAACCATAAAACTCCTTGATCATCGTATACCACGTAGACGGATGGACCAGTTTTGCTGAGTTTTTTGTTGTGTTAATTATTATAAAACTCAGGTAAAAAAAAGGAGATGAAAAAAACTCACAGGACATGACAATGTTTGTAGGGTGTAGCTAGTAGCATATATTATCCGCGTGGTATTTGTAAATAATTTTATAACGCATTAACTCACCGTTAATTTGCAAGAAAAGCTGGTGACATAGTGCTGTGTACTCACCCTGATAGATACCACCTTCTTCCGCTATATTAAAAGCTTGCCTTTGTCGTGTTCTGTGATGGAGGGTTGGACAACAAAATCTATATAGTATAGCGTGGTCCCTTACGATAAGGGCAAATTTTTGCTTCAAGAAGTCAAAAAATGTACTTATTTTTAAGCATCTTGCACCCGTTGAGGTTTATGGGATTTAGCATGATTGAAAATTACATTCGGAGGGAAATTATTTATTTTTAACTTATAGTTTAATTTATAGTTAATCGATTTCATCGTCATTTGAGAACTGATTATTTTTTTATTTGAAAGAACGTACTTTCCAGGTTTTTCTTTAGCCACCAATTCAGGATCAAGGGAAATCGACGAAAAAGCTAAATTATTGTGTATCTAGACGACATATTCATTGAATACAACATCAGTTTTTTGCAATACGTATAAGTTGTTACATCTTGAAAATAAATGAAATAAAATAATAAATAATATATGGGTGCTTTTTTAACCATTGGGTGATTATTATACGAATACATACATAAAGAGACAAATATACAATCCGTCTTTGACGATGTGGAAGTATTAAGTCACAGGCGTAAGACAATCGAGTTGTGAAGACGCTAGCGTTATCTTGAGTTTTATCTGGGGAACGTGACCTCGCTATCTGGCGGGTACACCGCCCGCCCAGCGCTCTTCTCATTGGAATGCGCACAGCTATACACTATATAAAATCGTACTATAACAGTGACTATAAATTGAGAGAAAATTGTTGGTTCGGGCTCCTTTGCAGAATAGACCATCTGCCTTCCTGCCAGGCAGCTCGTAAAAGGCAAGCATAGGCTTACCGTCACTAACACCGTGACATCTGACTAAGTGGTAGAGTTTCGCAGCGACTCACCTGGATTGGTACTACCGCCTTACCTTTTTCTGCCGCTATAAAGTCATTACGTGTTCCGATTCGGAGGGCAAGGTAGCCGGTAAACTTATTTTTGCTCGAGGCCTAACATCCCGGGCTCAGGTTGGCAACGCACCATTACCACCTTTGGTGTCTCTGGGCGGCGTGAATTTCTTACCATCAGGGAATCCGTCTGCTTGTTTGCCTTCCAATATCATAAAAAAAACTATCTTCACGCCCACATCGGCATATCGGCACAACTAGGGCACCCACGATTAGCCGAAGACACTAAATCCCAACCCACCAGGACTGCTAGACCACAGAGGCGATCTACCACTAATAACAGCTAACTTTTATAATATTTAATGCCTACTCTTTCCTGGTTGTCTGGCAGATTACTATAAGCGATAAGACCGCCATTTGTTATTTATTTTCTCACATTTTTATATCTTGTTTGTATTCATACAACAAAGGATAAACAAATATATCGGAAAATACTCAGAGTTTCGCGGGATTACCCTTGCAACTAATATAATTAAAGTAAGTAAGTATCTTCACACCCATATCCCCCAAGAAGTAGGCGAAGGCACAACCTAGGCACCCATGACTAGCCAAAGAAACCATGTCCCACAATGTGATAGGTGGCAAGCCTATCGCCAAATATAAAATAAATATAAATATAATATATTAGAAATTACAAAAAAATAAAATGTAATATAAATACAATTATTAGTAACTTACTACCCCTAAGGGCAATACATTAATATCGTGAAGTATTTTAGAATTTTTAAAAATTCTCTTTTTTAAGAATACCACTGTAAATTATTAACACTAACAATTCCACGGGTAACAAGCGATCGAGCATACTATATTCTAATGCAGAGGTTCCCAAACTTATTTCATGTAACGCCCACTTTGAAAATCAGTTGTTTTGTAGCGCCCCCCCCCCTCGTTTTTTTCTTGTCAATAACCTCAATAACATATTTGTTGCGCCTAGTTTAAAAAAAACATTTTTTTCAAGATTTATACCGCCCCCCTCTAGGCTTCCAGCGCCCACAAGGGGGCGTTATCGCCCACTTTGGGAAAGGCTGTTCTAATGCTATATCCTTTACGCAAGAAATGTTTCGTAACAAATTATTAAAAATTAACTGTGTCTTTAGTTCAACTTAAAGGAATTAGATTTTAAACTGATAGGGAGGTTTTTTGGAATGGCTTTAATGTTGCTATTGTACAACTTCACCAGACTTTCCGAGAGGGGGTTTCAATCCTGTGTTTTTTTAGTGTTATTCAATTTATGTATTTATCACATAAATTATTTTATCAATACGATAAAGAGGAAATAAATAAATTTATGGTCGCCATTTTCCTAACATTTTTTATTTTATTCGAAAATAAAAAGAAGCATAAATTTTCTAATGCTAAAAACGCACAGCGCGTATGGCCAACAATGTAGATAACAAATATTGTCTATTACTAGATTTACTAACGTCATTAAAAACAGTGCATTATGTAACATGATATCGAAAAGATATCTTGAGCATAAAAAAATGCTGTAACTTATGAGATCCATATTAACTCTCATATAACAAGTTATTTTGTTCCGGTATGACATTAATATTAATATGTAGCAAACATTAGATGATTGCCGAGAAAAATGTTAGCTATAAATAAGAAAAGGAATGTTATCACATGTTTTACAAGCACGGAACATTTTCCCTTACGGCGAAACCAATAACTTACTGCTATTTATCTAATCTTAATCATAAACACCATTATTAGTATTTTAATCTATCTTGGTATACTTCGATGTTTACATTATGGATTTTAAGATTTATAATCTATGGATCAAAGCAAAGATTACAGTAACAACGGAACATAAAATTGCCTATTTGCTTCTTGGAAAACGTACCCTATAATTTTGGCGGTAGTAGATATAAGTAAAGATGGACGATTTTATTCATAATTGATTAATTTTGTGTATTTATTGAGTAAAAGTAGTCAATTTTGTTCACATTTTGTGAAATTTTGTTTAATTAAAGCAGAGATTTCCAAACTTACTTCATATAACGTCTATTTTGACAGACAGGCTTGTCATGATCGTGAGGTCTGGCATGGGTCTTTCACTCGATACTCTCTGCCTACCCCGTAACGGACTTGGCGTGAAGATATGTATATGTTTGAAAATCAGTAATTTTTGTAGCGCCCTCTCCTCAATAATAACATATTTCTCTCGCCAGTTTATTAAACTCATTTTTTTCGGGTTTCCTTACCGTACCTCTCTGAGTTTCCAGCGCCCACAAAGGGGGGTTTTCGCCCACTTTGGGTAAGACTGAGTTAAAGTAAACAAGTGAAGTATTTATGATGAAATTATTGTGTTTTCTCGATGCCGCCAAATCTCATTCTATATGCTTAGATCAGAATGCCACAGCTTACTTTAAGCAACTGGTTATGACGAATTAACTGTTTAGAATAATTTCCAAGTCGGGTAATATCTTGAAAAAACAAACGACGGGTTGCACTCCGGTAGTGCCGGTAGAAGTAAAAACTTGAATATTAACTATGTGCATTTTTGATATTTTGGAATGCTTAGGGAATAATTTTGCACGAATTGCTTTAATTATCAGTATGAAAGTACTATCATTGACGTGGTAGAATCCAATATTCATTTATTGCGCTATCGTACACAAACATGACAACACGAACATTCGCGCAACTGTCTTGCGCCGTCTTACGATTTTTCGATCTGACGATTTGACGCGAGTTTAAAAGTTTTTGCCCATTCCAAAAAAAGTGTGCAACGCCGCTAAAGAAGTTTTCACTTCAAAAACTAAATTTAGGTGCTGTAAAACTGCAAAAAACTCATTCCAATTAATTGACTAGGCATCACGTCGGATTCAACAATCTTTTTTTTTATACCATTACTACTATTTTTATCTATCTTGTCGACATTATCAAGTAAAGTGTATACATGATAACATTTAATTTGGGACCACCTTGGAATCTTGACCAACTTATCTAAAAAACAATTACAAAAATCAATTTTTTATTGACAGACAGAAGCTAACACCCATCATGTGTTAATTGGAACCCAACCCTGAAAGAATAATTAAAATCCGTCCATAATGACCAGAGTAATAGCATAAACAAATAAAACTAAAACCTCCAATAGGTGTGAGAACCTCTTTTTTAAAATCGGTTCTAAAATAATAGACCTATCGCTGAAATATTGCTGATGCAATTAAAATTATTCCCTGTGGAAGATCTTTCAAAGTTTATTAAAGGCGAATAAAGATTCTTGTTCAATTATTAAGAAATCTAGATAATAATAATCGTCATGACAAGAACTGGTCCCTGCGATGGGTTTATAAGTTTCTGCCACTGAGTTGGCAGGTCCATCGATACTAACACCGACAGTATCGACACAGGGGATCGACTTGTCGCTTCTCAGAATACTTACGGACATACGAATTGGTCACTTCACCTTAACTAAGGCCGGCCGCAAACTATTCGTTCGTTGAGTGGCTAGCGTACACGCCTAACTAACTCCAAACTAACTAACTTTGTTTCGCTGTTTCTGCTCCTGACTGGCTAGGCTTGGAAACGGTGGTAGCTTATGGTAGTAAGGGTTATATGGTAATTATATTTTAAAATGTTTTATATTTTAAAATGTACAAATATTTAAAACATAATATGTTATAAATCTTAATAATGACTTTGTATAATTTTAAAGATATTTGCACACCATAATGTGGTAGAATATGTTGGTATTCAAAAATATCTTTTGTTACGTATCTTTTGTTATCAAGTCGTCAATATATACAAAAATAAATGTTTTGAAATTTTTAAAGAGTATTTTGATAAACGCAGTTAAGAAAAAGGGATCTGGTACAAAACCATTCAATGTCAGCCTCCTCGAATACCTTGGTTTGCAGATAAAGACATATCCAGAAACAATATAGTTACGGCTCATCGATTGCGTTCTGGACACTATCCGTCTAACAAATTTGCATATCTCATGAAAAAAGTAAGTATACCAAACTGTGAAGTTTGTAACGTTGTGGAGAATGTGCAACATTTGTTGATCGTGATCTAATGAAAACTTTCATCAATACATACAATATTAATGTAATGAATGTTGAAGCATTTATAGATATTCTATCTCAGCCAACAAGCGCAGCCGCAACTGATTTATTTAATATGTTTTAATGTTAGGTGTTAAGTAGGATAAGCTAGTATTAATTTATTTAAAATTTGCATGAAATGGGACTGGCATGCCCTGCAGGGTAAAAGTACCTTATAATTTAGATTTAAAAAAAAATCTATTGTTACATCTTTTAACACACATTTTCGTTAAATAATTGGCTTAAAAGTTAAAGTGTATGTAATTAAATATTTTTTTTATTCGTATTAAAATCTTTGCACACCAAAACATGGTAGAATTATAGAATATGTTGATATACTTAAATACGAAACGGGATTCCGCATGTATGTGGTGGCCCTGTAGGATATTGTAAAATTGTAATGGTTATACTGCTATAGTTGGGATAATACATGCTTAACTATTGTTTAATTAATTTGATTTATCTTGGTTATTTTTTTTTCATATTGTTCTAAACTACCATAGATGTTACAAGTGCGTTGCTGTCGAGTGGTCTGACTGTAGACCTATAGCGCAAATCCTACCATACCCTTCCTCATCTTTTGATTCTGATTGATCGCCTTTTTGGTCTTGCGGTCTGTTATTGTACTTGACTCCGTGACATTCCAAGTTTGATCCCCGGATCGGCCAGTTTAAAAATAAAATCTGTTTTTTTCAATTTCATAGTAAAAACAAAGTTGTCTAGGATTGGATATGTGCCCCGTTGGCTATAAACTTGCCACCTATCACATTGTGGAATTTAACGTCTCTACCTAACACTTCGAGTTTAAAGGCGTGAAGATTACTTTTGTTGCTCTAACCTTACCTTACGGACCGGAACATCACAATGTAATTATGGCGGCAGGAATAGGTATGCGGTTGATCCCTATCCGGATCTGTGCTGCACAGCACTGTGTCACCAGAGAATATTATTTTAATTCTGGTGAATAAATAATATTTATCACCAACGATATTTAAAACTCTTGATGGTAACTCAAAATGACATCCTTGCTTCGGACGATGTAAAAACGATAAGCAAGGGCAGTTATGCACATAAACGTTCCTGCCACTTCAGTTGGTACTGACAGTATCAGTTTAGGAGATCTGGGGGGTTACTATAATCTCTTAAAACAGTATTATTTCAATAATACTACTTGTCATCAGAGAAAGACAACCTTAAAGTTATACCATAAAGTTGCTTATATACCTAAAGATGGATATTTAGTAAGATGGAAATAATACTGCCATACGCTTTTTAGTCGTGGTAGTTATTATAAATATAATCGCATCCGTGGTCTAGCGGTCCAGGTGTTGAACTTGACTTCATGAGGTCCCGGGGTCGATTCCTGGGTCGGATAACAAAAAATATTGTTTTTACAAATTTTGTGATAAAAAAAACATGTTGCTCGGGATTGGATGTGTGCCCGGTTGACTATAGGATAGCCACCTATCACATTGTGGAACTTAGTGTCTTCGGCTAGTCGTGGGTGCCATGGTTGTGCCTCTGCCTACCTTGACTTATGGCAGATGCTAGCGCCAATGCCAAAAAAATAAAGTTTGGGTTTTGGAAGAAATTCGTAGAGTGTTACAATTTTGCACCAATGAATTAATAAAGATACACTGGTACAAAGATTGTCCTCCTTGGCGATACGTACTCATGGAAAGTTATATTTTAAGATAATTCATTGTTAAAGATACCGCAACACCTAAATAAATAAATTTATAACTTTTCCAGTGTCGTTGATCAAGAACTTAGCGCAGATACACTTTACTTTATAGCTGCTGCACAATACAATAATTATACTCATTTTTAACTTTTAATACTATTATATTTAGTTTTTGCTTTTTTTGTTTATGTTTCTTTTGTAATTTATGCACTGATTATGTCTTTGAACATGTATTTTTTTCCACGCTTAATACTGTCGGTCGTCTACGAGACTCAGGTTTAATAATCGAAGGTTCTGTAGGGTTACCCTAGAATTCCGATTTCACGCAAATTGGAAATTGGAATAGAATTTGTGACATATTGCCCTCTTGAATTAAAAAATAGCAAATTATTAAAACTAGTGGTCGCCTATTAGACCATAATAAATTTTAAGATCTTGTTGATAAGAACGCCATCTTCATTTCTCAAGACCAACTTTGTTTTCAAACTTTGCTATTTCAAACTTTGAATACAACAAATTTTTTTTTGTACATTATTTTGTCCAATTATTAAATTATAATAAAACTCTCAACGCCAATTTTATATAACTCACTACTAACCTCATTCTCTTGAGACTTCAAAAGCTTAATATAGTAATCGTATAATAATTATATCTGAGCTTCCAAGCTTTTCCCAGTACGCAGGTAGAGTGCTTTATATCATAAAGTACGCTTGCTCCAGTGAATGCATTCGATTGATTGCTCATTTTTAGAATTAAAGTGGACTTGAAATTCTATGATTAATCTTTACAAGACTTTAGAGCTCTTACCATGAGTTTACGGCTTGTCAAGTTTACTTTACTCGCTACTATCTTTGTAAATTACTCTAGCCTACAAAAAAAACGACGGGTTGCACTCCGGGAGTGCCGGCAGAAGTTAAAAACTTTTTATTGCAAACAAGCAGACGGATTTCCTGGTGGTAAGAAATTCACGGCGCCTAGTGACATCAAAGATGGTTATGGTGCGTTGCCAACCTGAGGTCAGGATGTTAGGCCTCGAGCAAGAGCAAAAGCAAGTTTACCAGCTAACGTACCCTCCGAACCGGAACACGTCATGACGTTATAACGGCAGGAATAGGTAAGGCGATGGTACCAATCCGGGTGAGTTGCTGCGAAACTCTACCACCTAGTAACTTAAATTTGAACTTGAATATTAACGTTGTGCATTTTTGATTTTTGGAATGGTTAGGGAATAATTTTGCACGAATTGCTTCAATCATCAGTACGAAAGTACTATCATTTATGTGGTAGGATACAATATTCATTTTCTGCGCTATCGTACACAAACATGATAACACGAACATTCGCGCAAGCGCCCTGTGCCGTTTTAACAAAACAGCAACAATGATACATTTTCGCCGCGCCGTACAAAGAGAGAGGGGAATGCTTCCTCTCCTACGCCGCGCCGGCTGTTTACTCTCCATCCGTCTTACGAATTTTCGATCAGGTCACGTGTCCTGACGCAAGTTAAGAAGATTTTACACATTTAAAAAAAAGTGCGCAACGCCGCTAAAGAAGTTTTCTCTTCAAAATTATTGTTTTGGTGCAGCTCTGTTCGCATCTGTAGTCGGTAAAGTAGGTAGGATGAAATACATTGTTGCTACTAGATTTCAGCTGACAGCTCTAGTTTACCTACAATGCTCATCTTAAGTTTTTTCTGGTTTTATTCAAAATGAGCCCTTTTTTCAATTACTTTTATGACATTAATTGTATAAATTAGTTATGGCAATTACGTTGAGATGTTGTATTAACAACCGTTTTACCAACAACAATGTTTGGTTACATAAGTGGTGAGTATATAATGCAAAAAAATGTTGCTCGGGATGGGATATGTGCCCAGTTGGCGATAGGCTTGCCACCTATCACATTGTGGGACTTAGTGTCTTCGGCTAGTCGTGGGTGCCCTGGTTGTGCCTCTGCCTAATTTTTCGGGTATATGGACGTGAAGATACTTTTTTTTAATATAATGAAAAATCAACAAAAAACAATTAATGACACGGTAATTCGCTTATATTCTGCATACTTTGTTATTGAAATTTATTTTATGAACAAGAGCTGATATGAAAGAAGTGACCAGATTTCTCGTATCAGCTCACAAAATATACCCAAAATCAGGTTTTAAATCTTAAGTACTAAAATGAGTGTAGGCCAGTGTTATTTGTATGAAAAAATTTGAACAGCGCCTCTATTGGTAACTAAGAGAAACACATTTTTACACCAAAAGGGTCATAGATTTCGACATGTAACTTACCGAACTCTGTATTCCGAGTGTGAGTCTTTACCATATTTGCGTTTAGTTGACTCAAGTATAGGTTTTTCTTTAGTTGTTTTAAATATCCACTGGAGGCGTTGATCATAACTCCATACATTGGTATTCCGCAAACTCGGTTTCAAAGTAAATCCTTTCAAACACTGTCATTCATGGAACAGTTCATACAATAACTAGCGGTTTTTTAATAAAGTGCTTTTAATAAACAATTTTAAAAAGAAGGATTTGCAAGACATACCTAATTAGTATCGAAGACTATATATTATATTTACTAATCTCTGGTAGTATTTACACAGATATAGGTACATATTATGCCTTAATGGTCCAGCGGTCCAGGTGTTGACTTGACTTGTTGAGGCCCCGGGTTCGATCCCCGGACCGGGCAACAAAAAAGTGTATTTTTAAATTAAAACAACGTTGCCCAGGGATTGGACATGTGCCCGGTTGGGGATAGGCTTACCACCTATCACACTGTGGGACTTAGTGTCTTCGGCTAGGCGTAGGTTGTTCTGCTTCTCTCTTCTACTTCAGGGAAATGGTCGTGACGATACTAAATAAATAATTGTATACGTATATACTCACAAGTTACGTCATATCACATATATTATACATTGGTGTACGTTCAATTTGTTGCTTCGTTCATATCAACGCCGTAGGTCTAAGGTCAGTCAGCGATTCAACAAAATGTATAATAACGTGTGTCGATAAAATTATTGGGACCAGGGAACCGAGTTTCCGGTCGGTATTTTAAACTTTTGGTAAATACTATTTTTTATGACGGCGAATAAGCACACACTTTTCCTGATGGTAAGAAATAACCGTCGGTTTTAGATACCAAAGATAGAGGTACCTATTGTGTCTTTTGTGTAAGTCTGCCAGCTACCCTACACTCCAATCTGTAACATTACTGTATCAATATGGTGGCAGGCATAGGTAAGGCAGTGGGTTACTACGAATTTGGTGTGTGTGTGCGTGTATGTTTGTGTACGTGGGTGCGTGTGTGTGTGTGTGTGTGTGTGTGTGTGTGTGTGTGTAAGTCTCTTAAAAAAATGGAAAAAGAAAACAGCAGAGTCTGTGTGACGGTGACAAAATGCTGTGTAAACGATGCTACTGACTGGGGACAGCCAGTTACCTGTTACTCCTCTATTACCTCTTATGAGTTTTGTCTGCACCATTCACAACAACAAATCGAAATTTCTTTTTTAGCAAAAGGCTATGGTTGCGTCAGATGCCTATGTTTTACATACCAGTATTTCAACCTTATATTAATAATAAATAATAATCATCTTCTTTCTTTACATATGGCCTTTATTGCGTCAGGCACAATAATTCCGCCTATGTCTTGTGGTGAAAGAGACACAGGAGAGCTTCTTTGCTTTACAGAATCAAAGCTGAGAAAAACCAAAATATAGACACCAATAGATTACACATATATCACATGCAGACACTCACATTGCTACAGCAAATATACTCAGTGTTAGAAATATGCAATAACTCGACTTGCCAATGGTTAGATTATTGTTATTAGTTATGTATTTATTAAGGACTTTAATAAATGATGGATACATATCAGACAAAACGCACGCAATGTTAGTAGGGCGAGGGATTTCATTTGGGAGGATTTCATATAAGGATATGTCATATTTATAAAAGTTGAAGAATAGATGTTCTACAGTTCCTTCGTCTAAGCCACAAGTAGTGGTCTCTTACTCGAATTTTCTTTAAATGAACAGGGGAAGGCGGGTGATCCAGTCGTAACCTAATGATGGAAGAAATAGAAGTTTTTTTTTTTTTTTAAGTTGAAAAACCACGGTTTTTGGGGATGGCACTTTGTGTGCTGGCATAATATCTGCCTCCATTGCGTTTAGAAATTGACCATGTTGAGTTCCATGACTTTTCTAGATTAACTCGAGAAATAGAGTTCAAGTCATGAGGATAAATTTTTAAATCATTGGTATTTCCTATGGTTATAGCCTTTTTAGCACAGGAGTCAGCAGACTCATTTTCATGGATACCGCTATGGCTTGGGATCCAAGCTATTTCTACTTTTAAATTTAAGAGGGAACATGTGTACAATGCTTCTTTAAGCTTTAAGATTGATGGAAATTTGGATTTGGAATTAAAGGGGTTACCGAGAAGCAGATATAGACAGACTACTAAGGAAGAAGAAGAAGAAGAAGAAGTATCTTAGAAAAAATAACAGATTTGTTTAGGTTATGGCTAATGATGAAGTGAATAGCTTCCGAAAGAGAAGTGGCTTTACCAGTGAAAATAACGGTCTCCGGAGGGCATTTAACGCTGAGGACTACTTTGTATATTGGAATCCAGGATCCCACCCCTACAACACCACGTAGTGAGAGCTTCGAAGCGTCTGTGTAGACAGTTAGCAGTTAAATGAAATAACTTCATTAAATACATAGTTTGTATTGGGATCGTTTTTCTTTATGCCCAAATAAAGAGATATCACCGGTTTTTATATAAGGGCTTCATAGCTGACGGTAAACAGAGGAAGGTTTTTGTTTAGAATGTTGGAGATTTGAACTGTGACATTCGAATGTAACTTTTTAACAGGCTTGGCAAAGTCGAATAGTTGCAGTTCTCTGACATCTGTAAGAGGATGTCAAGCTTACTTAAGAGAGGATGGAGAGTCACAGAAAGAACTTTACACATGAACCAGTCCGCTAAATATTGCCGTCTTAGTATTAATGATGGGTCTACACATTCCACCTGGAGGGCATTGATAGGAGAGCTACGCATTGCTCCGGAAATTATGCGAAGACTCTTAGATTGGATTTTATCGAGTTTATCAAGGCCAGATTTGTTACGTGTACTAAATAAGAAGCTTCCATAGTCCAAAAGACTCCTAACTATCGAGTTATACAGAATTTTCTGGGAACATGGATGTGAGCCCCACCAGACTCCGGAAAGAGTGCGAAGGACGTTCACCCCTCTTTCCGATTTCTGGGCTACCTAGTTGAGGTATGGGAGGCCACTCATTCTAGATTCTAGGAGAACACCTAAGAACTTGACTGTTTTACTAGAGGGAATAATCTCTTTACCCAGCCTAAGTGCAACTGATGGAACCGCACGCTTTTTTGAATAATAATCATAAAAGTATAAATTCTATCCGTCATGAGGTTAAAAAGTCACGTCAGCTTTCAAACGAAATCGACATTGACATGACATTGACATGACACACAAACACATCTTACTTAGGTATATAGCATCATCCTTACTTCCGTCAGGGTTTACAAAAGTTTTCCTTTCTTCATTAATATTGTCTACATTATCCATCTATACCAATACTATAAACGAAAGTGTGTTTTGTCTGTCTGTAATACGTTCACGGTTCAAGTTCTTATTTTGTTCCACGCGGTTTAACAGCTTGTGTATAGGTATAAATACATATACACAAGATCACGCATATATACATACAATGTCATTGACCTACAGTATTAAATTGCACATAGTGTCTAATATATTGGATCAGATAAACTTAGAAATATAATACGGCTATTTATTCCAAAAGATAGAAATCTGTAGACATATTGCAAAGATTGGGCAATATTTAGCACCTTGAAGAATGATATAAAGACATCATAATATGCAATCCTTTTTTCTATATTTCTTTAAATTTTGGCATTCGCGTTAGCATTTTGCTATTAGTCAAGTAGAATTTTCAATCAATATCCATAAAATTTACCAAAATCGGGATTCAATTATAATTAGTCATGAGTCGTCAATAAGTCATACCAGGGTCTTGGGTAAAGTGAGATTGTGAGTGAGTATCTGCTCGACCTTTGTGGAGTGCAGTCGAATTCTCCTGATGATGCTTCGGTTACGAAGCGAAACGTACGTTGAGTTTTTAGTAGTATGTGTATTGTTGGTTGTACTAAAACAGTTTAGTGGTTTGTATTGTGTGGAGCTGGATGTATCTGGGAGTTTTTGCTTTCGGTAAGTCCAATTCATTCTTAGCGCACTATTTTGTCTGTTTTGTTACGCAATAATACGTATACATTTTTTGGCGGAAAATTGCAAATTAAATAATTTTATTTAGATTAAAGTGAGATTTGGCGGCAACGTGAAAATATACAACACGCTAATTTCTTCATGATAACTTCATTTAAGCACTTAACTGAACAAAATTGTACAAAATGGCACCAAAATTGACTAATTTCACTAAATATAAACACGGAATTCAATAATTATGAAAAAACTTCGACCATCTTTTCTCTCGATGGCGCCAAAACTCCCCATTTGCAATCCTTCAATAAGTTGTCTGTCAATGGTCATCTGATAACATCAAAACCAATCAGAGGCCAAGATTAACGCAAATGGCGGCATTTGAAAGCCAATGAAATAAATACAAGCGATTTATAATTATCATCTAACAATAACTATTTTGCTATTATAATAAAATAGTGTTGGTCCGGGTTCCTTTGCAGAATAGATCATCTGCCTTACTGCCACGCATCTCGTAAAAGACTAGCATAGGCTTACCGTCACTAACACTGTGACATCTGACTTGGTGGTAGAGTTTCACAAAGATTTGCGCGGAATGGTACCATAATGGTAGGTATATTCAAAATATTGCCCTAGCCTTCGTTCTTCAGCGTAGCATTCTAGATGTTACTTCGGAAATTACTTTAGTTAACTTCAACATGGTTTTTATAATTTTTTCAGACCTATGAGGATTTCTTGACTATACGTATATCAAGTTTTATAAAAATTAAGCCAGCGGCTTAGCCGTGAAATCGTAACAGACAGACACACAGACTTTCGCATTTGCAACATTTCTGTGATTTTCTTACCTCTTTTCATAATTTTAAATATATTTTTGTATCTCTATATCTCAAGTTTGTACACTCTCTGCCTATTACTTCTTATAATTTGTGTTTATTTTTCTGTATTTTACGTTAGCTGCAATTTATCTCTGTTTACAGATAAGCTCACCTATTGTACTGTATTTATTGTTTACATTCTCTGCATTTTGATCTCTATGTAAATGTAATGTAAATAAAGTGTAAAATAAATAAAAATATAAGACTGAATATTCAATATGGACTAACACAAGTAACTGTTAATAACAATTATTACATACTATATACACTAAGCAAATTACATTTATTTATCAAAAACAATTACTAATATGGTAAGTATCTTCACTCCCATATCCCCGAAGAGGTCGGCAAAGGCATTACCATAACCAGGGTACCCACGACTAACCGAAGACCCACAACATGATAGATGGCAAATGCTAACGCCCACGCCAAAAACTCAAAAAAAAAGGTATCTGACTTCACGTGGCTTTACCTTTTCATCTAATAAGACTTCAGATGAACATTTTTTTAAAAATTTTTGGCAACATATTTAGATAACCAGTAGGTTAGGTTTTTATAACGTAGTCGTTTATGTTTACATAAGTTAGCGTCTTTAAGCTCGTGTCGCGAAAAGGTAGGCAAAGGTGAAACCAGAGCACCCACGAGTAGCTGAAGATACTACTTAGCCTCACAATGTGGCAGATGGTACATCTATCGCCAACTGGACACTTATCAAATTTATATAACTTTATTTTTATTAAAAGATGGATATTTTTAGTTTTCTGATCCAGAAACCGAACTCGACACCTTATATACCAACACAGGACTACATAACAGGAAAAATTAAAAATTCTTTGTTAACTGTGTACAAATGTTACTTAAAAAGGTTCTTTAGTGCCTAGTGCCGTGTAGGAGAAGTTTAAAATTCGGTTATGCAAGTATTTTACAAAAAAACCTTCAAATTCCACAACTAAATGTGCGTTAGCGTAAGCAAAGACACGGGCGAGTGCTACTTTATTACAAAAAACCAGACATGTTGATGACCTAAAAGGGCAACAAAATATATTCTGCAAATCAAACATTAATGACGACTTACCGTTATGAGACTTACAAATATAAGTTTAATAAATGACCATAATACAACCAGCGCCGGATTAAGCCTATAGCATGGCCCTAGGCATTTTGATTTTGGGGCCCTCCCTTTTTCAAAAACATTGTAAAATTTTTGTTCAAAACAAGATCGGGCTTGCAAGCGCTGTTTTGGTATTTAAGCGCGTAATTTGAAATTTGAAAATTGACATAAAATAACAATCGAACAAATAAACGACCAATAAAATAAAATAAACATAATCTATAAACACATTTATTTTCAGATTGAAAAAAAAAAATATATAAGTACATATCAAAAATTTTATTTCTAAAAAAAATTCATGTTTTTTGAAGGCCCTTGATCGTCGGGGGCCCTAGGCCATGGCCTAGTCCGGCCTATTGGGTAATCCAGCACTGAATATAACAATAATTGTACAATGATATTTTTGCTTGAGCCGTAACCGCTTCCCACGCATCAATGAAACTCCAATAACTGAGAAAGTTTGACTTTACACCGTAATCGATTGCTTATTATCAATGTAATGTCCAAGATCCCATAGCTGTCAGACCTACGTCATTTCAAAAGGTCTAACGTTTTAAAAGAATAATGATTTATTAAGCTCGTAAAATATTTTTTCTAGCTTAAAATCTTAATTAACATTAAAATAAAATGTTAGTATTTAAATGTTTAAAGTAATTTTATTATGAAAACTAATATTCAATATTTTGGACATTTCTTGTGGATTTTAAATCTGGATATTTTAAAACTGCACGACTTGATTTCAAAAACATTTTATAAAGTTTTGTTATATATGTGTAAAAACAAACATATTTTTTAAGGCAACTGAGTAGGATTTTTTCACCAATATCTATATCTATAATAATCTTTAAATATAGATTGAGCCTATTTTAAACTAGTAAATATACGTATTGTACTAACAGCATGATAGACTATTTTAACCGACTCGAAAAAGAAGGAGGCTATCGATTCGACTGTGTTTTTTTTGTTTGTTAGATTATTACTTACCCAATGACGAACAGATTTTGATTGCTATTTTTAAAAAAGTAGGCTGTATTTCGAGATAGTCCTAAATTACATTGCGTCATCAACAAACGAATGCAAACCAATATTTACAATCACATAGAAAACTTACACAAGGGGTTAAATTATTCAAATGTTACATTCTCTATAGCGACGTAGGTCTGGCAGCTCAGGATTTCTTTAACGGAGAAAAAATATCCATGAAAAATGTACACAATTTCAAACGTGTAATTTGTATTTTGTAAATTTAAATAATTTATTACCTCAAGTGTTGACAAAGGCAAACACTTACAACACGAGTCGTATTACTACTTGTCAAAGCAATATATTAGATCCTATCACACGGATAATAAACATACATGTTTAGGGCCTTTAAAATTCGTAGTTTATTTGTCTTCACTGATTTCATTATTGACCGCCTCGTTGGTCGGGCGGTAGCGGACGTGCCTAACGCCAACACTCAAACTCGAGTTCGATTCCCGACTTAGTCAAAAATTTGTAAGATCATTTTTTTAAAAAATACTACTAAAATTACTTCTTTTCTCCACGTGTTGGTCAAGGCTCTTTTGCAGAATAGACCTTCTGCCTTCCTACCAGGTAGCTCGTAAAAGGCGAGCATAGGCTTACCGTCACTAAGACCGTGACATACTACTAGGTGGTAGAGTTTCGCAGCGGCTCGCCCGGATTGGTACCACCGCCTTACCTATTCCTACCTCCATAACATCATGACGTGTTCCGGTTTGGAGGGTAAGGTAGCCGGTAAACGTACTTTTGCTCGAGGCCTAACATCCCGGCCTCATGTTGGACAACGCACCATTACCACCTTTGGTGTCTCTAGGCGGCATGAATTTCTTACCATCAGGAAATCCGTCTGCTTATTTGCCTTCCAATATCATAAAAAAAAATCACTACATAACTTATAACAAAGTAGCTTCCTTTGTCCCTATGTCCATTTGTATGCTTAAATATTTGAAACCATAACCGTGCGAAGCCGGGGCGGGCCGCTAGTTCAATATAAACAAGAAAATCAATATTTACGAAAAAACTACGACCATATTTTCTCTTGATGGCGCCAAAACTCTTTTTGTAACTTGTTCTGTTTATTTTTTTTACGCGAAACATACTGAACAGATTTTTATTAAATTTTGTGTAGTTCTCAACATTTAGGTCCTTTTACTGCGAAAATTATACAGTCTCATCACAAACCACAAATAGTTACTTAAACGTATAATAGCTAGTAAATAATAATTGCCGTGTTGCCACACCAAGTCTGAGTTACCTAATAGCAACAATGTTGCATCCAGAAAGAAAGATACTAGTAATAATCTAAAACTTATTTTATGTTCAATTAGAGGCTGTAAATATTTAAATAAAATACCATCGTTAACGTACATTTAACAGTGTTACTATTTCTGGTTAATGCAACTTTTTATTACTTAGTAAATACAAATAGTTCATGGGCCACTTAACTTTCAAATAACATTATGTTAAAATAGATTTATTTATTCATTTTCCCCGTGTTGGTCCGGGCTTATTTGTTGAATAGACCATCTGCCTTCCTGCCAGGCAGCTCGTAAAAGGCGAGCGTAGGCTTACCGTCACTAGCGCCGTGACATCTGACTAGGTGGTAGAGTTTCGCAGCGACTCACCCGGTTTGGTACCACAGTCTGTCGCCATAACGTCATGACATGTGCCGGTTCGAAGGGTAAGGTAGCCGGTAAACTTACTTTTGATCCAGCCTACCATCCCGACTTCAGGTTGGCAACCTTTTGTGTCTCTAGGCGGCAGGAATTTTTTACCATCAGGAAATCCGTCTGCTTGTTTGCCTTCCAATGTCATAAGTTTTTTTTCATGATCCACAACACAAATATAATTAATGGGAACGAATTTAAGAGTTTTTTAATGATAATTACGCTAAAAGCGTCTAATTTTTAATTGGCTTAAAGTTGCTAGTAGAGAATGCTGGATGTATTAAGCTCGCCGTTCGCATATCATGATTATAAGTAAAAATCAAAAAAATTATTCCCATTTCACTTGGTCATCGAATCGTACCTGAACGAATGGACCTTTTACTGCTTAAACAGTCCGTTTGTGGCTCAAGAGATTTTGCCACGTCCCGATAGAGACACGGAAGCCTTAGCAAGAATATCATTACTGGAAGTTTATAACGTGTAAGTAAAACAAACTTCCTACGCAAGTTTATTATCCTAGTTACTTAAGGTAGAAGGAAGCCAGACTGTAATACCTATTAAAATAAAAAAAATCTAAACCTAACCCCCGTCAAAACCTGTCCACAATGTAGCTAAGAACCATCTCGATCACGTCAGCTTGGAAGCTGCATTGAATTAGGAGTTACGATGCCTTAGCTGACACACACACCACACACATACACACACACACAAACATACATATCTTCATGCCAAGTCCCTTACGGGATAGCCAGAGAGTATCGAGTGCCAGACCTCACAATCCTGACAAACCTGTCTGGCTTCCTGGCCTGGCCAGCGGAGCATGCCCTTTCGCATTTTAACAGCAACACTTTCTTTCAATCCCATTTTTTCTCGGATGTCACTGTACGAATGCGGTCAGCGAGCGTTACACCACAGATTTTCCGTAGCGCTCACACAAACTGATAACACCTATCTTTTACGGGGGTTAAAATTTATTCTAAAGACTAAAATAACTGAAGTATATTTTTTAGCGTTGTAACTAACATAGCATAAACAAACTTTGGTAGACTGATATTTAATTTACTGCATATTTATAAAATATTTTGTAGTATTTGAGTCGAAAGACTTATATCGATAAACATAACGTCAAGAGATCAAAATAGAAGTCGTCTATCATCGTAATATAATTATATTAGGCAGAGATCATAACAACTTCAAATGTTTTACGTAAAAAGTTTTACATTCTTCCTAACTGCAGCCCGCGGCTACGTCCGTTTATTAGCATATTTTTAACCGACTGTAGTTTTTTAAATTACAAATTCACAAATTGTTTACATACTACATAAAGGCACTTTAAAAACCAAATATATGTTTCCGCGATTACTCGACCAATAATGAACTAATATCGGTAATCTTTTTTTGGAAAGGTAGTTCAGGATTCCGAGGTGGACATATAAATTTCATCATAATCCGACTAGCGCTTTGTGCAGTATTAAGTATAACTCAAAACTACTACCTAGTCTAGATAAAAATTCTGTGGGACCATCTCGGAATCATTAGATATCTTTCGAAAAACGAATTGTCTAATCGAAATAATTGAAGTAAGGTTTTATTACATTCAGTAGTTAGTAAATTAAAAAAGCTCTAATAACAAGTGATATTAAAATAAATACCTAAGTAATTTTCGGTCACTATTGGGTAATTAAGAGAAAAAACTGTAATGTTAAATATATGAGTAAGCTTAAACGATAGAAGGACCACTAGCAAATTCCTGGGTTAAGTATTTAACACTGAGTTAGCGTCTAACTAGGGTTAAATCACCTTACATTTAACAGAGTTCAATATCAAATGTAACCCGGGAATATGCAAGTGGCCTTAAGTTGACATAATTAGTTAAACTACACAAATAGGTTAAAACATTTTTTTTCCTTCATTATTCCATAGAATTCGTACAAGAGGGTTTTTTCCGATAAAAGCACACCTTCCTTATTGCAATTTTCTGCGTCTAATTATAAACTCTGTGTAACGTATTGTGTCTAGCTATTTGTTACTTTTGAACAACATTGGATTTTCCAACATCCTCTGACCTCTTAACAGATCGCGCACGCAGCTGTCGCCGGCCTCTGTTGTAACATGGTTTGAGAAAACCTGGTAGTAATTAGTGGTTCTTTGCTTTACAGTATCCGCTATAACATTTTTTTTATATTCAAGATAGTGAACAAACAGGCGTGTTTCGTGACGGATAAAACAGGAACGGTTGTCTAAAGCTATCATAGATGTCACTGGTTCGTTAATATGTCCTGGTCAGGATCTTAGGCCTAATTACAAATCTACTGACTACTCTTTTCTATTTAGTATGCAAAAAGTATCTTCAAGCCCATATCTCCGAAGAGGTAGGCAGAGGCACAGCCAGGGCGCCCACGACTAGCCAAAAACACTAAGTCCCACAATGTGATAGTCAATCCAATCCCGAGCAACGTTTTTTTTTATTAGAAAATTGGAAAAACCCAATTTTCTTTTTGTTGCCCGGTACATAAATAATTTTCCCTTAAACAATGGCTAATGGATTTTCATAGCATTGGGCGTAGGTATTCACGTGGATGTTTACATATTTATATTCCGTAGCTAATGTGACACCAGTCAGCAAACTCAGAAAATAAATTTTAACTTTGTAATAAGATTATATCAGAATCAGAATCAGAATAATCTTTATTCACTTGAACCATACAAGTGGCATTTGTGCGCGTCGACATTTTTATAAACTACCACCGGATCGGAATCGCGGCCTCACACTGAGAAGATCCGGCGAAAGAAACTCAGCGGGCTTGTCTTTTTTCAATAATAATATTTACAATATAAACTAGATTAAAAATACTAATTACAAGCAGATTTAAACTTAAATAAAAGGTACAACAAATCACATTACAAATTGCAGCGGGAGATTGAAATCTCTATCCCCAAGCATGTTCATCTTCCAAATACTCCGAGACCGTATAATAGCCTTTTTGACATAAATTTACTTTTATACATTTTTTTAATTTATTTAAAGATATATATCTAATACCGATGGGCAGCTTATTGTAAAAACGTATACATTGACCGAGAAAGGATTTACTAATTTTATGAAGACGAGTTTTGTATACGGCTAGATTATTTTTATCCCTCGTATTTACATTGTGAACATCACATTTTTTTGTAAACATACATAGATTTTTTTAACATACATTAATTTCTCATAAATGTATTGAGAACTGAAGGTTAAAATATTTATTTGTTTGAATTTTTCACGCAAAAGGGAATCCGTTACATTAAGATTATAAATAGCTCTAATAGCTCTCACGCAATCACAAATTCAAAAGTCTTTCTGCGTCAGCATCTTAAGCTTCATGCATAGGTAGTTTTGCAACCTTATCTCATAAAACACCTACTTAAAAATCAAAAAAATACAATATTCTTTCTTCTTTCTTTAGGTTTTGGACTTCACGTTAGTATTTTGCCATTAGTCAAGTAGAAATTTGCATCAAATTTTATATCAATTTTAATCAATTATAATTAGTCATCAGTCATAGGTCGTCAGTAAGTCATGTCAAGGTCTTGGGTAAAGCGGTGGCCTCATTACTCAAGCTCATGTAATGAGATTTGACGGCAACGTGGAAATAC
Source organism: Calephelis virginiensis (assembly GCA_002245475.1). Lineage (NCBI taxonomy): Eukaryota > Metazoa > Arthropoda > Insecta > Lepidoptera > Riodinidae > Calephelis > Calephelis virginiensis. The sequence goes on along the minus strand of NJDC01001854.1, from coordinate 139,167 downwards.
ACGATACGCTAATTTCTTCATTTCGTTTGTGCACTTTCACTGAGCAAAATTGTACAAAATGCCACCAAAATTGACTAATTTCACTCAATATCAACATGAAATTCAATAATTATGAAAAAAAAGACCATCTTTTCTCTCGATGGCGCCAAAACTCCTACGATATACTTCGAAGTACTAAATTTACTTTTTCTGGTAGTCAATTATGTTTTATTCGTAAAAATTAAGTATCTTCACGTCCTAATGTATGTAACCAGAGCAACAACGACTAGCCGAAAGTAATATAGTGTGAACCAATGGTAAACAAATCGCTAACCGGGCTCTTACGTTGTCCTGACGACTAGAAACTTTGAATATTGAATTACTTACTTATTTTTTTTTCATAAGACCATTCCCCTGACAATAACTAATACAACAAAAAGTTAGCAAAATTGGCCATCCGTTCTCGTGTGACGCAACGACCAAGAATAATAATAGGGATTCATTTTTTTTAATGACGTTGAAAGGCAAACAGGCAGACGATTTCCTGATGGTAAGAAATTCACGCCGCCTAGAGACACCAATGATGGTAATGGTGCGTTGCCAACCTGGGGCCGGGATGTTAGGCCTCGACCAAAAGTAAGTTTACCGGCTACCTTACCCTCCAAACCGCAACACGTCATGACGTTATAGCGGCAGGAATAGGTAAGACGGTGGTACCAATCCGGATGAGTCGCTGCGAAACTCTACCACCTAGTCAGATGTCACGGTGTCAGTGACGTTAAGCCTATGCTCGCCTTTTACGAGCTGCCTTAAATTGTAAAAACACATTTTGAATTTCTCGAACCGAGAATCGAACCCGAGTCTCCATAATATGGTCAAGACCAGTGTATTCTTACAACACTGTGTGACGACCAGACGGTTAACGGAGATCTATTCTTTTGTAAACAACGTACAACCTTGTGTTCACTACCACAGAAATAATCGATTATGATTATTATAAACAATGTCTGCTACTGTTATAATTTAAGAAAAGTTGTTGGATATTCAGGTAAGAAGAAGATTTAATATTTTTTGTAATTAAAGGTAGGTATTATCATATTGAAAATACTTGAACTTTTAGTATTAAAACTTTTAATTTTTTCATGATATTGGAAGGCAAACAAGCACACGGATTTTCTGATGGTAAATAATTCACACTGCCTAGAGACACCAAAGGTGGTAATGGTGCGTTGCCGACCTGAGGCTGGGATGTTAGGCCTTGAACAAAAGTAAGATTATCGGCTACCTTGCCCTCCGAACCGGATCACGTTAACAGCAAAGCACTGACGTTATGGCGGCAGGAATAAGTAAGGCGGTGGTACCAATTAGGGTGAGTCGCTACAAAACTCTACCACCAAGTGAGATATCACGGTGTTAGTGACTGTAAGCCTATGCTCGCTTTTTACGAGCCGTCTGGCAGGAAGGCAGATGGTCTATACTGCAGAGGAGCCCGGACCAACAGGGAGATACCATGATGTTTATGTATAATTCAAATATATACAATGTATCCTTCGTACTTGATAGAATGTTTCTCTAATGCACTTGTTTTATCCTACCGGCACACAAAAAGTAAGTAAATAAGTAGTGCTAGCAATATCGCTTATTATGGTAATATTAAGACAACTATTAATTAAGTAAAAAAAAGTTGCTCGGGATTAGATATGTGCAAGGTTGGCGATAGACTTGCCATCTACATGGGGCACATTATGCACTTCTAGCTAATAAGAACTATTTGAATTTCGAATGTTATATTTTTATAACGTTGCAATCTTCTTAGTAATAAAAAAAACTATTGGCGGGAAATAATTCTCAATTGCTTTTTTTCACACATCAAAGTTCTACGTACGCAACGAAAATGGAATTAAGTCGAAAAGATTTTGGGGCGATGATTTTTTATGATTTTAAAAGTTCTCTTTCTCCGCAAGACTATGCCGCTCGTCTTCAAAATGCTTTAGGGAGAGAAACACCTTGTTTGAGCTCCGTGAGGCGATGGTTTGCTGAATTTAAGAGAGTTCGAGTTTCTTTACATGACGAATTTCGTAAAGGGCGGCCTTCAACTGCCGATAACGAAAATAATTTGGCTACTGTTAAGCGGTTAATTGAAGAAAACACCCGGATTACCTATGAGACAATTCGGGGACTGTTGGGGATTGGTAAGAGCTCAATTCAGAAAATTTTACACGAAGAATTGAAAGTTCAGAATTTTTTTTGTCGTTGGATCCCTCATGAACTGACAGCGGAGCAGAAGCCAGCTCGAGTGGAATGGTGCTCAAAGATGCTTCTGAAGAACGACCACGGACATTATAATGCTGTTAATGACATTGTCGCAGGAGACGAAACGTGAATTTGTTGTTTTGAACCCGAAAAAACAGCTCTCTCGTAAATGGATGTTGAATGAGAACGGGCCAACAAAAGTGAGATAGGCGAGAAATGTTGGTAAAAAAATGATCCCTTTTTTCTCAGCTACGTTTGTTTTTTTCAGTATATAAGAATGTAGGGCGTGTTAGGTTACTACGAAGCAAACTGTAATTGATCATAACCACCGTGACTCGGCGAAATAACCAAATCGACTGGATATGTGTTGACGAATAGCTATGAAAAAAGGGTTAGCTTACTCATAAATACATGCTATATTATGATTATAGAAATATTAAAATTAACATACTACTAATATTATAAATGCGAAAGTTTGTTAGTATGTATGTATGTATGTTGTTACTCCTTCGCGTTTAAATGGCTGAACGGGTTTGTCTTAAATTTGGAACACAGATTGTGATTGCGTGATTGTTACCTGGATTAACATGTAGGCTACTTTAAATCCCGGTCTTACAACGGGTTTCTGTGGAAACTCGGGCGTAGCTGCAGGCAACAGCTAGTATCTAATAATGCGACGCATTTGAATATACCTATATGACCTGAACCTGACACCTATCTCTCGACACAGAACCAACAGATTGCGACGTGGTATTAAAATTGGAGTTGGTTTTTGCAGTTACACCTAAATTGTAATTGTCGCCTCTGTGGTCTAGCGGTCCAAGTGAACTTGATTTAATGAGGTTCCGGTTTCGAATTCCGGGTCGGGCAACAAAACAATTGTGGTATTTCCAATTTTCTTAAAAAAAATGTTGTTCGGGATTGGAAATGTGCCCGGTTGGCGATGGGCTTGCCACCTATCACATTGTGGGACTTAATGTCTTCGGCTAGTCGTGGGTGCCCTGGTTATGCCTCTGCCTACCCCTTAGGGGATATGGGCGTGAAGATACTTAAATTATTTAGCTATAATATAAGAGTCCTGAGGATGCTACAATGAGCGAAACAGGGGGGTGATTATGAAACTCAGTAACCAACTCAAAATGGATGAGTGTACATCGAATCGCTGTCAAATGACGTGTTTTGTATTTGCTATCTCCAGTGAC
>NJDC01001854.1:107611-135303 GCA_002245475.1 Calephelis virginiensis | reverse complement strand
GTACCATTAACTTCGGGCCAAGTTAGCCAATCCACTTAGCTCTAACCGTAGGAGGCAATAGGTGGTTAATATGACGATACGAGTAGTGACGATTGTTTATATTTTTGAACTGATAATAATATTCGACCTTTACACTGTTAGGGAAGATTTAGATATGATTTTATGTTGACACCATCATTTGAATTTTCATAACTCACTTTCCAAATAAATAAATAAATGTTCCTGGACAAGTCACACAAATTGAATCTAAATCCAAATTAAGCAAATTATTTATTATGCTTGTGTTAGTCAACGATACTAACACATAGAAATACTTAAATAGATACCAGAATAAATTTAGTAAACAACTAGACCCGTAAATGCAGACATCTAAATGTCCATCACACAAATGCCTGCCCCCGTCGAGAATCGAACCCGAGCCTCGCGGTTGGTCGATTTAGTTAGGCGTGTACGCTAGCCACTCGACCAACGAAACAAAATGTAATAAATAACCTATCGGAGTACTAGGCTTTCAATTTCATATTCATAGTCCAATTTAAAAAAAATGTGACTTCTCACAGCTGCCATGTTACTTACTAATGCCGCATTATTTAAAAAATTTAAGCTTTTAAGACAAATCTAACAACATCTGAATAATAAATTCATGTTACGCTATTTAACGCTATTTTTTCCTACTCACTTTTTTTTAAGCTTTTGCATACCTTCTATCGCGGGCCTTGAGCGTGGAGACCAAACCCAGAAATTCCGTAACGAAAATAACCTAACACCTCCCACTCCGACCGGCACAGCGGTGATACTTTTTAGATTTGCCATCTATAGACGAACAGCAGAACTTTTAATGACTTTTTGATCACGCGTGTCTCTTTAGTTCAGCAACTCGCCTCTAGGTGGTATTGGTTGTATTGGCGTTACTGCGCATAAGAAATACTACTCTTCGCCCTGCAATCTGGTGACTTATGCCTGCTTATGAAATAGCTTTACCGCGGTAGTCTCCGAGTGTCACACGTCTTTTTTTTTTTGAACTTAGCATAATATTTTCTAAAAACGGTTTAGTTTAGTTAGATTTTAAGCGGTTTTTTTAGTCTCCAAAACTATTTGATTTTGCTTTTTACCATTTAATAGTGGTAACGAACGACCTTCTTTTTAGTAGGTAAGTCTGTACGTAATCCTATTAATATTATGCTTATGCGAAAGTTTGTATGTTTGTTTGTCCTTTTTGCAAAAACTGCTAAACCGATTTTCATGAAATTTGGCACCCACATAGAAGGTAACTTGGATTAACACGTAGGATAGTTTTGATCTCGAAAAAATGTTCCTGTAAGATCATTAACCTCGCGGGCAACGCCGCAGGCAACAGCTAGTCTTATAATATAATTTGTTGTCTCTGATCAATCTTTTTTATGATCTTGAATGGCAATCAAGCAGACAAATTCCCTTATTATGAAATACACGATAATGCTTTAAATTCAAAGTGACCTTCCTGCCAGCAGGCAACCAACTCCGTCGTCCTTCATGAGTCATGAGTCATGAACGCCCGCCTCGTACTTGCATCAAAGATGCGAGTGATTAATTATTTTTTTATATCTTTTAACTTATTACAATGAACCTCAGTCCACCTGATGGAAAGCGCATAAGGCATTAAAAATACCTATTCACTATTTCCTTGAAGACACTCAAATAATATTTTTAGGAAATACATGCCGTGTTAGAGAGTTGCCCTTTACTTTTCAAATGATTTAATGTGGAAGCGAATTTCTTAGTTAGTAGCATATCCACCAAGTAGGTGAGATACCTTGTTCGACTCGATTCTCGGCTAAAAAGGGTGCAAACGGAATCATGCTATGAAAGTCACCAAAGTGATATACCTATTACACTTATTTCAAAGCAGCTGGTTACCGTAACTTCTGGCGCTCTTTGGGGGAGGGGTATGTCCAGCAGTGGACGTCCTCCGGCTGATGATAATGATGATGAGTTTCACAAAATGGAACGGAAAGACTTGCTACTCTTCGATGATTAACAAGATTGAGAATTCGGGGTTTACAATATGCTGATGTTTCCATAGAACATTCACGCCTATATCACCAAACACGTAGGTAGAGGCACAACCAGGGCACCCACGAAGTAACTAATATAATGAGCAATCAATCCGAAACAGATTTATAAGTGTGATATTTTATCTTTGCCCCCGGTCTATAGATGTCAAAGAAGTCAGCTGTCGTAACGTTCTTTTAAAATTGTAATATCTCCTAAGATCAGAATGAAACGATCTCACGGGCAATTTATATCAAAATTAAATACTTGATTAATATCTTGTTTTTAAAACATAATTATTATACTCCTTGCCGTTTACGCAGCGAACGCTACGTAAGATCTAAACAAGGAATGTTTTGGGTTTGACGCCGGATCCTGAAGATTCTAATCGTAATAATCTATTTTTTTCTGTGGTCCTTGGCCCTTGATAATTGTGTTAAGTTTCGGTTTAATCGGACCTTCTAAAGTAGGTGAAAAATATATAATATGTATGTAGACAACCAAGACGTAACTAAAGTGTTTAAAAAGCGTATTAAGTCTTAAAAAGAAAGACAAAGGAATATGTTAAGACTGCAAAAATTAAAGTTTATGAAAAAACATACTCGTATATTTAGAGAATCGAAAGTTAAGTCACTCGTATGTAGTGATAGACTCATTTAAATAACAGAGCCTTTACTATGGCGATAGGCTTTCCAGCTATCACATGGTGGAACTGATTGACTTCGGCTAGTAGTGGGTGCCAAGGTTGTGCCTCTGCCTTCCTCTTCGGGGATATGGGCGTGAAGATACTTTTACTTTTTGACATGCTCTGGACCAGGGGTAGGAAAATTCTTTTGACTGCGGGCCGGTAAATTGAAAAAAAATCTAGTGGCGGGCCAGTAAATTAAAATTAACGTTAATTAAAATACCTAAAAATAGCAGTAAATATTACGATTATAAAACGTTGTATAAAGATAAAATATAAAGGATTTTTTTTTTATTTTACAATCCTTTATTCAAATAAAATATATTTATGAAGTCTTAAAATATGATATATTCAATAAAAAATGAAGTATCGATTCAGTATCTTAATTGTTCAAATTTCAATAGTCTTTTAACATTTGGACCATTAATTATTTTAAGGAGGTTCATGTTTTTTCTGAAAAAAACCCTAGACGGGCTGGATTAAAACCTCCGGCCCGCGGGCAGTAATTTGCCCACCACTGCTCTAGGCCCTCGACAACCAAGGAGGTCATATATCTGAAATATCTGTAGATATAGAATTTTCAATGACAATTTTTTTTTGTGTATACAACTTCAAGAGTTAATCTATATAATAATACGTGCTGCCAAAACTTTGGACCCCTTTTTACGAAACTTGCGTGGACGCAGGAGCATAACATTTGGCACACTTGTAGTTTATGTGTAGGAGAAGTGCAGAACGCTAACATTTATCAATAATAATGCTTATAAAGTACATTTAATAAAAAAATATAACATTACCCACACTACCATGAATTTGACACACACAACAAATAGGTACATTGATGATAACGATAAAAGATCACAGATGGCGCACTAAAAAGTTTGGAAACAAAGTAGTTGGTCTTGAGAAATGAAGATGGCGTTCTTATCAACAAGATATTAAAATTTACTATGGTCGAATTTCGACCAATGGGCGACCACTAGCATTAATAACTTGTTATTCTTAATACATCAATGTTATTTATCTAAAGGAAGATAAGAACTTGCAAGACAATGGTAAAATGGACTAATGCATATTGTGTATTTTAGGCACGATAAAAGTAAATGAAGGTAATTATTAAAATAGGTTCTATAGTAACCTTACCGTGATAAGAGATATTAAATATTATTATTAATTGCGAAGTAATGGTTTCGGTTATGGACATTTTGCTATTTGCTGTTCTGGTAGAGTTCGTACAGCTCGTTTCGCGCTATCTTACTTCTTTTTGAAACGTATCTATATAATATTAAAATCTATCATCTAACCTTTTTTAATACGTTTTTAAAAAGGAAAGTCTGTTCACGCCCATATCACTGAAGAGATAGGCAGAGGCACAACCAGGGCACCCACGAAGTACAGTACTACTATTTAAATTATGCACTTCGGCTGTATTCGTCAAGCTTCGGAAATCCGAAATCGAATCGGAAATCCCAGATTATTAAAATCGTTTGCAGAAATTATTACGGTAAAAACTGTTTAATTAACCCTTTTTTTGTTTTATATGTATATTTGTGCATAATAAATATAATAAATAAATACTAGTTTTATTATGGATCGTTATGGACAGAGCGTTCCTTTAGGAAGAAAAAAAATATTTAAGCGCAGTAGTACTGCTAAAATCGACTCCAATTATTTTATTAGGTACCACGTCGATTTGATAATTCTTTCTCAAAAATCACTAATGATTCCGAGATGGTCCCACTTAAATTTTGTCAACATCCTGCTAATAGTTCAAAGTTACAATAATTAATAATGCATAAATTTTTGTTTGTGTTGAAGATCTCATTAACAATTATTAAATCAAAGGTTTAATATCATTAATTACTGCCGACCCGCTGAACTTCGTATAACTTGATATTAACAGGTACTAACAAGTTGTATGGATCAAAGCATTGTTTTTCTCATTTTCGTTGCAATTTTTTTTCTTTATAAAACCTGCTTCTGAGAATAACTAAAGCAACAAAAAAGAATTAGCAAAATTGGTCAACATGTTGACAATGCACATGCATCGCATGGCACAATGCGATAACAATGCAAAATAGGGGTTTATTTTTATTTAAATAAATAAATAACTCAAAAACCACAACTCAGCTCTTAAGATAAAATTAATATGGGGTTATTGGGGCTACATCGAAATTATAATCTACGTTTTACAAAATGATTAAAATAAGGTCATTAATTGGCCGAGTAATCGATTACAATCATACATAACAAAATTCAAGCAAATAGCAAAATTTTTTGTAAAGAAATAATTGGGAAAATCAGTTTTGATGTTAAAATAAGTTTGGCCTGCCTTGATCAGTTTCATCTTTTTCAGGTTTATACAACAAGTCTAACTAAAGGTGAATAGAAGAACACATTTACTATTATTTTTTTTATGATATTGGAAGGCAAACAAGCAGATGGATTTCCTGATGTTAAGAAATACACGCCGCCTAGAGACACCAAAGGTGGTAATGGTGCGTTGCCAACCTGAGGCCGGGATGATAGGCCTCGGGCAAAAGCAAGTTAAGGCAGATGGTCTGTTCTGCAAAGGAGCCCGGACCAACACAAGATTCACTTAGTAATAATAATAGGTAACGCATTCAACGCACTGTCAGCTAAAACGTTAGGCTTATAGCAAAACTGCCTCTTTGCGTGTATGTAACTAACCTGCATGTAACTTTAGCATATTTAAACATTTAAAGAGGTTTTGTATTACTACAGTATCTGTGCTCGGCGCACTAAAAGGGAACTCAAGAATTCAAGGTAGACCACAGTGGAGAGGAATGGGAAGAAAATAACACCAAATCGCATATTATCACACCAGGATGGATAAGGGTCACACCTTATTAATCATTGACACTAATGGATGGATAAATTGTATTTTATGGTGTAGATATCGCCAAAACTGTACTAAAATATCTTAATAAAAATGTATATTTTTTTTTTAGTTTTTTTTTCTTATAATTTATTATTGCATCATAACCTAAACTGCAAATACCTAACAGAAAATATGTTGTTTAATTAGAGCTAGTTTCAATACCAGAGATACCGCTGATAAATTCTAGTACTGTACAACTTAGTACATAAAAACTTTGTTTTAGGTAGGTAGGCACCTATTACGCAGATAACGCTATGTACCTAGATAACAGTGTTTTAAATCACATTATCTGCCATAGTTACTGTGTACCTAATAATAATTAATACGCAGGCCGACTATCTAAATTTATTATAAACTAGCCAGCTAGGCAAACTTTGTATCGCTTATTAATATTATCTAACAGGTTGTATTTAAAAAAATAAAGCCATGTTTTTCTATATTCTTTGCAATTTTACCAGTTTTTCTCTTAATAAAAAGCTGCTCCTGATAATAACTGACACTAAAAAAGAATTAGAAACATTGGTCCTTTCGTTTAGGCATGATGAGATGACCGCGCGTAATGGGGGTTTATTTTTAATAATAACTGTTTATAAAACTTAATAATTACCAACCGTGTAATATGATAGAGTCAAATAATAAGTTTTTAAACTCTAAGTATATTATGTATATAAAATAAAACTTAAAAACATAAGAATTAGGACACAAATAAAACATATCACAACATTAAATTAAAGTAAAGGCAAGGCCTACATTTTTAAAATTACATAAAAACTGTACTTACCCTTCTTTTTCTGTTCGGCTTTTCCGATGTGTGAACCTGATTTTTCCGTTTCATTTTCATTTCATCGTACTAACAATAAATAAAGTTCATCACAACACTATAATGTATTATTTATGGAACACAACACAAACACTAGACACACAAATCCTGGATAATCGTAGATACATCATTAATTCGAACCATACGAGAGAAGTGCGTGCGCGACGTAGTATTGTAGAGTCGCTGGATGCGTCTCACTGCGGTTCCTATGTCGGAGTGGCCATCCTGCGAGAATGACGACTCCCGCCTTTTTAGCACCGCCCGCGCTCCTCCCGCCTCCCATCTCATTCAGATCTTTACCCTTATTTAAATACCCGCTCATTTAGCCCATATTTACCCTTATTATTTGCCATTCCCATGTCAATTAAGCTCTATTTATACAATCTTCTGATTAAGAGGTTACCTCGAGGACTTTTTTGTTTACAACTTTTATCTTATTTATTTTATCAACTGTCCGTCATATATTATTATATAATATATGTATCGTCAATAAGCATTTGAAGATTTTCTAGAAAATATTTAAATATGTAAGTTTCAAAAATCAATAATCGCCTCTGTGGTCTAGCGGTTCAGTTGTTGGACTTGGCTGCATGAGGTCCCAAGTTCGAATCCCGGGTCGAGCAACGTAAAGAAAATTGGGTTTTCCAATTTTTGAATAAAAAAATGTTGCCCGGGTTAGGATATGTGCCTGGTTGGCGATAGGCTTGCCACCTATCACATTGTGGGACTTAGTATCTGCGGCTAGTCGTGGGAGCCCTAGTTGTGCCTTTACCTACCTCTTCGGGGATAAGGGCGTGAAGATACTTTTACTTTTTTTTAAACTTCTTATGTAACATAGTAGTTTCTTCAAATGAAAAGGGTTGTTTAGTAGAGACTGCTTTATTTAAAATTAAGTCTGTCATTTGTGTACTACGAAATTATGTTACTGATAAAAAATATATTTAAATGTTGTTATTTGTAGGTTTATTTTGCATAATCAAGAGTTCAATTTTGTAGCAATTAAAATTATTTTCGTCACATATTCTTTTTTTCCTATGCCCTGAATTAAAATTAAATAAGTCCTTATTCACGTGGTCCATACATTTATAAACTACTACCAGTTTCAAGCAGCTTTGCCTGCGTGACTTGGCTTCTACTGCACCGATTTTGATTAAACAAAACCTATGTTACTCAGGGATAATGTAGCATTCTAAAAATGGAATAATTCTTGAAATCGGTCTAGTAGTTTTGGAGCCTATTCAAACAAACAAAAAATCAAACCTTTCCTTTTTATAATATCATTATGGACCACCGGATTGGAATCGTGGCCAAACACTAATAGTGTCATTATAAACTTCAAAATACAGTCTAATTTTTACTTAAACAAAAAGTATATCATAGTATGAGTTTAATAACCATTTTTATGATTTTGATGCCAAAGAACAGTAGGGTTACTCTCGAAGCTCGATTCATGCATTATCGGAAGTTGGAATCGAATATGTCATTTTAGGTACTCTTGAACACAATACTGGCGAATTATTACCATTTAGTTAATAGTAAATAGTAAATTATTTTATCCTATTCGTTGAATTTATTTGTAACTAAATTTTAATAATCAGTGACATATACGATACCAATTTCCAATTCGCATCATATCGAGATTCAAGAGTAACCCTACAGAAATGGAACCGTTATAAATTCGACATATCCGTCCATCCGTCTTTTTAATACAGCCACTAAATTCGCACACTATTAAGGTACAGTTGAAATTTGTAACGTTTAGTATTGCTTTGAGATTTTATACAAAATTACAAAATAAAAGGGGGGCGCTCCCCGAACACGAAAGTGAAATTACAAATGAAAATAAATTAAAAAATCAAACTATTTAAATAATGCAAATTATCCTACCAGATTGTGGTGTGCAAATCCTGCCAATATTATAAATGCGAAAGTTTTTATGTATGTTTGTTACAACTTCTTGCAAAAACTGATAAACCGATTTTCGAAAAATTTGGCACACATAGAGGGTAACTTAGATTAACACATAGGATAGTTTCTTAACCACGCGGGCAACAGCTAGTATTTTAATATTTGTAAGGATTAATTATTTAATATTGTTTAATATTCAAACATTATTTTTACAATTATTACAAGTTTAATTATTAATTAAATATGATTTAAAATGTAAATTAATTTTACCCTATCTACCATAAACTACCTCCTTTTCAAATTTAGCCAGTCTTGAGAAAAAACAGCAAAGAAACTCCCCGGCAACCAGGATAGTATATGCCGTGAAATACCATCGTTTCGAAACCTAGCTAGGAAGGAGCAGAAACGACAAAAAAACGACGGGTTGCACTCCGGGAGTGCCGGCAGAAGTGAAAACTTGAATAGTTGTGCATTTATGATATTTTGGAATGGTTAGGGAATCATTTTGCACGAATTGCTTTAATTATCAATATGAAAGTACTATCATTTATGTGGTAGAATACAATATTCATTTACTACGCTATCTTCGCGCAAGCGGCCTGCGCCGTCTTACGAATTTTCGATCAGGTCGCGTGTTCTGAAGCGAGTTTAGAAGTTTTTACCCATTCCAAAGAAAGAGCGCAACGAAGTTTTCACTTCAAAAAACTCCTTGGCAAGTAAGGTTTCTGTCATAATATATGCAATGTACATTATATTCGTAAATATTAAGTTTTTTGTTAGGAACATAGAATTTCTCACAATCTCTTAAATATGACAAACCTAGCATTTTATAATTTGTTTGAAACAAATGATGACTGGTTTTTACAAATACAAATACTGCCAAGATATTATACAAACAAGGTAAAAGTAATACTTTAAGGGCCACTTGCACGTTCCTGAGTTAAGTATTTAACACGGAGTTAGCGCCTAACTAGGGTTAAATCACCTTATATTTGAAAGTTTGACTCAGTGTTAAATGTAACCCGGGAATGTGCAAGTGGCTCTAAGTGATTCAAAAAGTGGTTTGAATGAATTTAACCGATATGTACCTATATGTATATATTTCGCCCCTATACAACTCTTTTGGAAATTGAATGTTTTCATTAGTTTAACAGAATGACGTTTTGAAATGATATGAAATGAAATTTATTTATTTGCGGAATATGTGTGTTTAAAAGTTGTTACAGAATACTTATTCGTACCAACATATTCCACCACATTGTGGTGTGCAAATATCTAACTTAATTATAAACAAATTGTAGTTTTTATTTTTGTTATTAATATATTTTACATAAAAATTCGTTAAAATATAGTTACTACTAGCACTTAGTAATTTAATCAAAAATTATAACGATCAAGTTTTACCCTATCTACCATACACTACTACACTACCATACACTATACGTTGAGGTTTTAAAACATTTTTTTTCTCAAAGTAAATTGTTAGAAAGATAGACACTTTCAAAAGTGGTTAGTTGGGAGTCCCTCTTGAACTTTTAAAAAAAGTAAAAACAAAATGTAATAAACTGTATGGTGTAGACATTAACAGAAATTTGCAAAGAAAATTAGTTTAAGAGATGTAATCAGCGGTTTTTGCACATTTTCAAAAACCATAAATATAACTTTTTCATTCATTCAAATAATACGACAAACAAAGTTATTTTTTGTAAGTGAAAAAATATAGCGATATTTAGTGATATCTAGTCAAATGTTACTTACCTTCTACTACTATGTTTCTGTTGATATATGTATACACTTAATATATGCTTTCAGCATATCCACTTAATCTTATATATAAAATTCTCGTGTCACTATGTTAGTTACCGTACTCCTCCGAAACGGCTTTACCAATTTTCACTAAATTTTATTTATCAGTAGGTCTGACAAACGGCTACTATCTATTTTTCATATTCCTATGTGATAAGGGTGACTTACCCCAATTTACTTATTAAAACCACATAAAAAATAGCAGAATAATAGCAGAGATTGTTTTCATTATAACAGCAATTCCTCTTAACAGTTACAGATAATTCTAGCTTATAGGCTCCGTAGATGCTACCGACCGCCTCTGTGGTCTAGCGGTCGGAGACGTCGGACTTCTTAAGGTGCCGGGTTCGATTCCCGGGTCGGGCAACAAAAAAATAGAAAATGTGTATTTAAAATTTTCTTTAAAAAAAAATAACGTTACCCGGGATTGGATATGTGACCGGTTGGCGATAGACTTGCCACCTATAACATTGTGAGCTTTAGTCTTCGGCTAGTCGTCGATGCTTTTGTTATGCCTCTGCTTAACTCCTCGGGGACATTGTCGTGAAGATAATTTTAGATTCTACTGGTGCATCGCTATTTTGTGGCCGGGACCTTTGACAGATTATATAAGTCAAGCACGAAATACAACAATGGCGAGTACTAACACAATGAAGTAACCTAAAAAGGTCGTCAAATCCCGACACAACATACCTACAAGTTTGCCAAATTTACAAATGAGGACTAAACCCTCTAACATTTAATCACTTCTCGCCCACGCTGTACAAAGAACTCTACAAAATAAATATTATACTGTTCATGAACTTGAGATTTTTGCACTTAAAACTTTCCGTGCCCTTGTCATTATTTTTTTAAAAGAAAGCGAACAAGCAGACGGACTTTCTTATAGCAATATGTGTGGCTATTATGTTGAGATGTCAAAGGCAAATTAGCGTTCTGCTAGCCTTAGCTTTTCCCCGAGTTGGTCTGGGCTCCTTTGCAGAATAGATCATCTGCCCTCCTACAAGGCAGCTCGTAAAATGCGAGCATAGGCTAACCGTCACTAACACCGTGATATCTTACTGGGTGGCAGAGTTTCCCAGAGATTCGTCCAGATTAATACTTACCTATTCCTGCCGCCTTAACGTCTGTGCTTACCGTTGACATGTTTCGGTTTGGAAGGTAAGGTCGCCGGTAAATTTACTTTTGCTCGAGTCCTAACATCCCGGAATCAGGTTGGCAACACAGAATTGCCACCTTTGGTGTCTAGTGGCGGCGTAAATTTCTTACCATCAGGAAATCTGTCTGCTTGTTTCCCTTCCAATATCATAAAAAGACTTGTTCTTCTATCCCTTATACCTTGTCATTTAAACAGGAAAGCAACAGTAACAGGACAGAACGCCAAGGCCATAATATAATGTTGGCCATATAAAGGTGACAAGGTATTTCAACTGTTTCTTCAATAGTCGGTTACGCATAAATAACTGTTGGTGCTACATGTGGCATAATGTTTTAACTTTTAAATCCTACTAGTGGTGGCCTATTGGTCAAAATTCGACCAAAATAAATTTTAATATTATCTTGTTGATAAGAACGCCATTATCATTTCTCAAGACCAAGTTTCCAAACTTTTTAGTGCGCCATCTGTGATCTTTTATTGTTATCATCAATATATTTGTTTGTGTGTGTGTCGAATGCATGGCAGTGTGGGTAATGTTTTATTTATTGATTTAAAGTATTTTATAAGCATTATTATTTAAAAATATTATCATTGTGTACTTCTCCTACACATAAACATTAACCGTCTTATTAATAAATGTGGTGTAGGGTAGGTGTAAGATTAAGTTTTATATTATAGTCTGTATTGCATTGTAATAAAGACTGTAATACCAGATTAAACCTTGGAGTACTTTACTCCCTGTTTATTAATAAGGCAGTAAGTGTGCCAAATTTTAATTTTCGTAAAAAGGGGTCCAAAGTTGTGGCATCACGTATATAGATTAATATGATAATAGCTAAAGTTTGTCTGTTTGTTACTCTTTCACGCAAAAAGTGGAGAGCCGATTTTCATGAAATTTGACACAAACGTAGACGGTATCTTGGATTAACATATTGTACGATAATTTTTAAACTTATTTTTTTTCTGTGGGACGATTAACCACGTTGGCAAAGCCGCAGACAACAACTTATATGTAATGATCAGTAAGTCGCTATTAAAAGTTTGTTCGTGCTAATGTTAATACTTGAGATTCTTATTAGACAGTTAACATTTTTAGTTATTTATTTTTCCTTAATTAAAGTTTTATAAGATTTACCTCTTTATTTTGTGATTTTACAGAAAATTTTATTTCACATTTATGCATAATGTGTGGAATAAATATCATAAACCTTGTAATTTGTTAAAAATGAAAGGAATTTTAAATTGTAGAATGTATAACTTGATGTCTTCACATGTCCCTTCGTCTATGTCATACGAGTATCACATTATTATTCATATCCTTCTAATATTATAAATGAGAAAGTTTGTAAGGATGTGTATACGTTTGTTATTCTTTCACGCTCGAATGTCTGAACGGATTTGACGGAAATTTGGAACACAGATAGATTGTGACCTGGATTAACATTTAGGTTACTTTTATTCCCGATCGCAAAATGGGTTCCTATGAAAACGCGGGCGAAACCGCAGGTAACAGCTAGTAAATATTATAAATTCGAAAGTTTGTAAGGAAGTGTGTATGTTTATTACTCTTTCACGCAAAAACCACTCAACGGATTTTCATGAAACTTTGCAGTAATATATCTTTGTTATCAGAATAACATAATAAGTTAAAATTTATAGGGATTTTTATAATTTGGTGATAATATAACGATAACTGTCAGGTAAACGCGGGAGAAGTCGCGGGTAACAGCAAGTATGTAATAAGATTGTTTATTTTTTAAAGATGTGTATGTGCATAAAAGACAAACGAATATTAATTGACTCAAAATAATTACAGCATTTTTTTATAATCTTGTTAATTCGTTCTCATGTCACGTAAAAACAAATAATCTTGATCGTAATTGAATCAGCTGTTAGACATGCTAGAGTCTATTGTATCAAAAGTAAAATTTTGTTTTATTTACTAGAAAAAGTAATGTGTTGTGTTTCCTAGTTTCTTCGCAGTTTTTCTTTTTTTTTAAACTTTTAAACCTTCTCTGGACTAAAAAAAAAACTACTTATACAAAACTAGCCAAATCGGTTTAGCCGTTCTCGAGTTTTAATGAGACCAACGAACATCAAAGGATTTTTATATGATACTAGCTGTCCCGGCGAACTTCGTTCCACCCGTCCAGTTTTTACGGGGGAAAAGAAAGTGTTGCTTGTCCCATTTTCCCTGCAATTTTCCCAGTTTTTTTTTCATAAGAACCTTCTTCGGACATTAACTAACACAACCAAAAAGAATTAGCCAAATCGGTTCATTCGTTCGAAAGTTATGCGCTTACCATTTAGCAATTCATTTTTATATTAATGACTAGCTGACCCAGCAAACTTCGTATCGGTTGACATTAAATGCTTCGATAGTAGCGCAGTCTGTTGGATCCAATGTGAAACATTACAAAATCAACAATTACTTATTATTAAAAAATTAATAGAAAAAACATTTTCCAGGAGTCACATTGTGAATCTAAACCATTCTCTAATTCCTTTGCCCACACACAAAAAGTTTCATCAACATCGGTCCAGTCGTCTAGAAAGAGTTCAATGATAAACACACGAACACAAGAATTATATATTATAGGATATTTTTATGGTATTGGAAGGCAAACAAGCAGACTGACTTCCTGATGGTATGAAATAGACACCAAAGTTGGTAAGGATGCGTTGCCATCCTGAGGCCGGGATGTTAAGCCTCGAGCAATAGTAAGTATACTGGCTAACGAATCCTCCCAACCGGAACACGTCAGCGGCAAGCACTGACGTTATGGCGGCTGGAATAGATAAGGCGTTGATACCAATCCGGGCGAGTCGGTGCGAAACTTTACCACCTAGTGAGATATCACGATGTTAGTGACGGTAAGCCTATGCTCGCCTTCGACGACCTGCCTGGCAGGGAGGATATATAACGATAGATTCGTATTATGACCGAAAGTTACGGTGTAGCCTAAAATATTTTTTGTGAAAACACATTTATTTTCCATAATATAAAGAATAAAACCTAATAGTTTGTTGTGTATGTAACATTACTTAGACGGGTTTAGACTAGTAATAAGGTATATATATTTATTTTATAACAGATCCAAGGTTAATATCTAGAAACAGCCATAGTATATAGATGGTTACTAACACTTTGTCTAGACCATCTTTCCAACTGTAAGCTCGACTACTTTCCCAAACAAATGAAACTTTATAGTTCCAAATCACATCTTTGTCGGCGCCGATTCCGACACACACTGTTTAAACTTGTCTGCTATCTTTTTCTGGAGAAACAAAAACAAGATGGAATATTTTAGACGTATAAAACCAGACAGGACATAACAATTTGTTTTCGTACTTATTTTAATTACAACAATCCGTGGTACAGATTAAAGGTCATGGCACATTATCCCGGCACCGCAATAGAACAGCATCAGCAAGGCACCGCATTGAATTTAAGGTACGGCTAAACGGCAACGTGATATCTTCGCGTCGTCAGGAAGGTTCAAGCTCGCAGCCCACGCGCCAGCCTCAAGATGCAACCTTGCTGTCACCATGAACACAATTTTTATATGGCATTTGTGATTGAACAAGCTTACGATACATCGGCGACGGTACATCGACTTTGTTTCGCTGTCGACGAAAGCACAGCACAAGCACGCTAGGCACGCTGAAAGTACGCAATTCACTCGCTTGTGCCCGCGCAGGCTGCAAGATGAATTGTACCGTAGCAGCAAGCACTTGCTTGCGTTGACTTTATCATATTGACATTATTAAATATTTTACACGACACAGGGTTTAATACTAAATTTGAATAGCAAGTCAATTAATGATTTCTAGCCTTGCTGTTGCGGTGCCGGGATAGTGGGCCATGACCTTAAACGTGAATAGAAAAGTCGCACACAAACGTGTTTTTTTCATTTCCTATTGCTTGTCTTGAAAGAAGATAGCGATATTTCAACATAAGTTTATTTGTTGTTAACAATAAAAAGAAAAAATAGATTTTAGAGCGCTCTTTTTAAATTTTTAAATTGTGTGCAATAAGTACGTAAAAGTATCAACAGGCTTATAAATACAAGATTATCATTACTACGCTTATTACGCACTATTCCGAGGACTTCGTCGCTATAAAACTGAGATCAAGGTGTCAAAAGGCTCAAATGTTACAAGATAATAAAATAACGATATTCCTTAGTACTTGTTCACTTAAACGTTAATAGCTCGAAATCCAGGAACAACCAGACCTTTGTAGTTTTATAGAAACTGAAAAATTTTCAGGCCATGTCTTCAACACGAAATGATGGGGCTACAATTGAGTTTGAATCATCTGGCTTTAGAAGAATAAGGCAAAGCTTTCATCAATACATATTATAAAACAGTCCTCCGCCGCGTCTGTCTGTCTGTATGTTCGCGATTTACTCGAAAAGTACTGAACGGATTTTCATTCGATTTTCAACAATAGATAGAACAATTCTTGAGGAAGGTTTTAGTGTATAGTAAGGTTTATGTTTTGTACAAACCAACGATATTACAACGATATTAGTTCAATATGTCGACAAAAAATAAGCCGATCGGGAGTTTTATTCGAAAACGCTGCCAAAACCTTTGGAGTTTTAATAAAACAATGTATGATAGGATTTTTCCTCTTTGATAGATCTCAAAAAAAGTAAGCGGTGGTATCTTTAAATAATAGCCCACAATAACCGTTTTTTGTGTTTACTTAAAACAGTAAAATTAAGGATTACTTAAGAACATATTTTTAACAACACAGTATTAACCCTTAATCGATTAAATCTGTTAGATCCGTTATGCGTGTAATTTAGATCAAAATAGCTTTTTACACTATCAGAAAAAAATTAACAACTAATGAGTTATCAAAAATTTAAAATCTCTGGGCACAAAATTAAATATTGTTGAAGCTTAGCAAAGACATGCGCGCTTACTGCATCCATCCATACTGACATCCTGACATCCAGACACACTTTCGCATTCATAATGTTAGTAGGATTTTTATTTTTGAATAACCGAAGCGAAACGAGGGCTAGTCAAATTATAAAATGCGGTGTGGTATCGATAAAGCAATTACATAAATTCACTTATTGCCTGACACTTGGGGACAATGTAATGTCTAATGCCAGACTTTTGAAATTTCGTGAAATTTTGAATAGATATATAGAAACGATCTATTATAAACGCTGATTGAATATAAATATTACACGGCGTAACTCTTAGCCTAAAAAATCGCAGGTTCTGTAGAATGTAGATTTGTATATAAAACGTAAGATCACATTTCACGACGCGTTTTACACCCGCAGCGCCCGCGGTTGTTAGCGGTTACCGCAGCATCGGTTGCCCGCCGCGGCTGGTAGAATCACACAATTGTTGGTTTTGGCGATTTGGGCTATGATTTTAACCGCAACAGCTGTGTGACCGCACATATTACCGGTCTCATGATTTATGAAATAAAACCGCAGTTCCAGGCCTGCTCCGTGATTTCTTAGGCTTAGACAACGCTTTCTTATTAACTAATACTTGTGATTGTTGAAATTTTTAGTGCCAATTTTTGTTGTATTTTTGTTACCTCATAGGTATATATGTCAAAGCAAAGATGGTTTAAATTATCGTGCTCAATTTTCCTATATATGTTTAAAACACACGCTGAAAAAATTTTAGATTTCGAAGAAATAATAAGGTCTGATCACGTGACGAAATCATTTGGATCTTAAGAATTGGATTTGAAAATCTCTATACCATAAAACAAGAAGCAATGTGTGTACTTCAGTTCACGCGGCATACATTTCTGTACTTATCCAGTAATTATATTTATTCAAAGTTATTTATAAAAGTTTATCAGAACCGAACAATCATATTACTATTAAAAATTAGAAAGTTTTGTGAATATGGGTGGATGTTTCTCTTTCACGCGCAACCTTCTCAACGGATTTAGATTAAACTTCACAGGAATATATGTAGTTTACACATCAGAATAATATACAGGCGGTAATTAATAAAAAAATATAAATTGGTAAGACGGCAAAGCCTCGAGTGGAAAGTAGTCATGGTATAAAAGTGTTTTGGCGCTATCAAAAGAAAAAACGAATGCATATTTTTTTTTAATTAACTAGCGGCCCGCCTCGACTTAGCACGGTTATGAAATATACATATAAACTTTCCTCTTCAATCACTTTTTCTATTAAAACCAACCACATCAAAATCCGTTGTGTAGTTTTGAAGATTTAAGCATACAAAGGGGCATAGGGACAGAGAAAGCGATTTTGTTTTATACTGTGTAGTGACTAGAATCCACCCGCTGCTTCGCCAACAAAGTAAAAATAACTTTAGAACACTCATATATGGAAACACTATATATATATCTGCGCTCATCGGGAATCGAACTCAAGCCTTCCGGTTGGTTGGTGGCGTTAGGCGTATATGCTAACTCCTAAACCAACCTAAATCTAACTCCAAAACGGCTTGACCGATTCTCAAGAAATTTTGTGAGCATAATGAGTAGGTCTGAAAATCGGCCAACATCTATTTTTCATACCGCTAAGTGGCAGGGGTGACTTACCCCATTTTTTTTTACTAAAAATCACATTAAAAATGTAGCAGAACAACGTCTGCCGGGTCAGCTAGTCTTATAATATATAAAATTGTGTGGCTATTTCCCTTGGCCATATTACATGGACCATTTCTAATTGTTTTTGGTGGTGTTAATATATTCTGGAGAATGTTCTTTTAAAATAAGAATTAAATTTAATATTCATAGTTATATAAGACAGGACTATTATTATTATGACAGGAACCTATATCGGGTCTACTAGTTTCATGTAATATTTTATAAACCCATGTTTTATCGACAGGTTCAACTTTTGGAACGTTTATTGTGATGACTTACCTTTCAATAAATTTAATACTTCGTTCATTTTTTTTATTATACCAGTTTATATTTGTTATTAGCGCAAATACCTGCTATGTGTTTATGAGTTGCTTCATAAGATCTCGGTCAGCCGTATGGTATTTTCACTAATAGTCACGTGCAATAGACTATGTATATCCTATTAATATTACTAGTGGTTGCCCATTGGTCAAAATTCGACCATAATAAATTTTAATATGTTGTTGATAAGAACGCCATCTTCATTTTTCAAGACCAACTACTTTGTTTCCAAACTTTTTGGTGCGCCATCTGTGATCTTTCTACGTTATCTATATTTGTTTGTGTATGTCAAATACACGGTAGTGTGGGTTATGTTTTATTTATTGATTGAGTGTACGTTATAAGTTTATTGAAAAATATTAGCGTTCTGCACTTCTCCTACACATAAACTATAAATGTGTCTTTTATGCTCCTGCGTCCGCGCAATTATCGTAAAAGGGGTCCAAAGTTTTGGCATCACGTATTAATATATAGGTCAATGCGAAGTTTGTTTGTTTGTTTATTTGTTTATTACTTATTCACGCAAAAACTACTGAGCCCATTTTCAAGAAATTTGCACACACATAGAGGGTAACTTGGATTAACACGTTGGATAATTTTTATCCTGAAACAATGTTTCTGTGGGACCATTAACCACGTGGACAATACCGTGGGCAACAGCTACTAAAATATGTAAAGGTAAACAATGTACTTAAAATACGTAATACAACTTAAATTGTTTTCCAAAAACTTCCTCAATTTCAAATTAAGGTAAAAGCATCAAAAGCAGAGGTTAAGATAATAAAATTTGGATATTCACTTTAGCTTCGTCTTTCGTGGTCGCTAAAAGCAAACGTATGTAAGTTTACATTCAATGGCCTTTTAAATCAAACTCGTTTATAAGATATATACATTTCTCGCAAATTACAAATGCGATTTTTTTAACCGACTCTTTTTTAGACAAATTTTGAAAACCAAAAGTCATTTACCAGGGCCATTCAATAATTTTTTAGCCTAAGAAAAAATAAAGAAAATTTTGAGAAAGTAAAGATTTATTTTTCAACATAGTCTCCTTTCAATTCAATACACTTGGACCAGCGATGCTCCAACTTTTTAACCTGTCAAAAAAATACGATTTCCTGAGGTCTTCAAAATAGGCCTCTGTAGCGGCGATGACCTCATCATTCGACCCAAATCTTTTGCCGGAGAGTGACTTTCTCAGATTTGGGAACAAGAAAAAGTCGCATGGAGCCAAGTCTGGAAAATACGGTGGATGGGGCAGCAATTCGTAGCGCAATTCGATCAATTTGGCCATGACAACGGCGGACGTGTGAGCCGGCGCGTTGTCGTGGTGGAACAGCACTTTTTTTTGCCAAATGGGGCCGTTTTTTTTCAATTCGGTGTCGATTCTGCCCAATAACTCAGAATAGTAGATCCCCGTGATTGTTTTACCCTTCTGGAGGTAATCGATGTAAATCACACCTTGTAAGTCCCAAAAAACACTGGCCATCACCTTTCCTGCCGATTGAACAGTCTTCGCCTTCTTTGGAGCACGTTCGCCGGGTAAAGTCCATTGTTTCGACTGTTCCTTGGTCTCTGGTGTGTACCAGTAAACCCATGTTTCATCGACGGTCACAAAACGACGCAAAAACTCCGCCGGGTTGCGTTGAAACAGCGCCAAACATGTCGCCGATGTGGTCTCACGGTTGCGCTTGTTGTCTGGTGTGAGCAAACGCGGCACCCATCGCGCCGACAACTTTTTCATACCCAATCCTTTGTGCAGAATATGATGCACTGTCCCATCTGCGATGCCTACAGTCTCAGCTATCTCGTGAAACTTCAGTCGCCGGTCTACACGAGATCGTGGATTTTTTTTACGTTTTCTTCTGTAGTACCCGTTTCCGGTGCACCTGGGCGTGGCTCATCAAAAACCGACGTGCGGCCACGAGCAAACTCGTTAAACCAATTTTTGACGGTCGCCATCGAAGGAGAAGAGTCCGTACACACCATCCAAGCGCTCTCGGCAAAACCGACCGACACGCTCGCTTCCAAAGGCTGTCAAAACAAAACAAATGAAGGGAAAAGACTGAAAACTACTTGATAGACTTCAAAAAGTATTTACTGCATGATAGTAAAACTCTTTTGTAACAACAACGCCATGGGGCGATGAGGCTATGTAATTATTGAAGGCCCCTCGTAAGTCACGATATAAAAAAAAGTATGAAAACTAAATCTGTGGATGTATTTTTTTAGACAAAGATATGTCTCATCGTATATACAGGATCCGGAACCCAAAAAAATTGTAAGCTTTTGTCTTTTCACTCAAAAACTACTCAACCGATTTCCACCAAACTTTGTACAATAGTAGCTGCTTACAGTCCAGTTCATAATTTAGGATACCTTTTATTTTTTTATGATATTGGAAAGCAAACAAGTAGACGGATTTCCCGATGGTAAGAAATTCACGCCGCCTAGAAACCTAGGATGTTAGGCCTCGAGCAAAAGTAAGTTTACCGGCTAACTTACCCTCCGAACCGGAACACGTCAACGTCAAGCAACGTCAATCTCTAGTTCCCATCACTAAAATTTCAGTAATTTCAAAATATGTATGAAGTCGCAGGCTACAGCTGGTTAGCTATAAATGTTGCACATTTTACATGTATATTCGTGAAAGTTACGTGCACATCGATAATACTTATCTATGTACTTACTATTTTTATTTTATAGTCTGGTTTAATCACTCACGTGGTCCAAAATATAAAAAGAAGTAATCGATCTATCTAGAAACGATCTAAGGAGAATTGTGCTTTTGAGCCTACTGTTTGGTGGTGGACCTATGGACCCTGGACCGGCGTAGGCCGCCGAGTCTTCCCAGTCTTGTCACTGAAGGAAGACGACAGGAACCGTATTGCCTTGACTACTGAAGCCGAAAAATAGCTCCCCTTTATTTCCGTAACCCAGGCCACTCACTTTAAATATTTGCGTTAACCGACAGAACTTACAGTGGCCAGACTTTTCCTTAAAGAATTTAATTTTTAGTATTTCGTGATGGTGTTATTTTATTGCAGAATTTTCCCCTTTGATGTTGACTTTATTTCTGCATGTGTATAGGAACTAGAATCGTAATCCATACTTAGTAAATTCCTGTATTTCTCGTTCCATCCAATTATGGAATTCACTCCCTCTAGAAGTCCGCGATAGCACTTCCCTGCCCATCTTCAAACAACAGTTGAAATAATATTACTTAACAATTTGTGACTTTCAGGTTTCTCATTTATACAGATTTATTAATATTATATATATTGTTTCATATTGTTTTATAGTACGTCATTGTTATTAGTTTTTTTATATTATTATTATGTTTAGGTTATTTATTTATTGTGCATGATGCCTTCTACTGTTTCATCACAGATTCTAATTTTTAGAGTTGGCTGGAAGAAATCTGTAGACCTAAAGATAAGCCCACCTTTTGTGTATTTCTGTTTATCACTGTCCATGTTTTATGTCATAAATTGTGTACAATAAAGAATTAAATCAATAATATTATACATAAATGCGAATTTATCGTCTTTCTTGTAAGTGGCTATCAACAGAGCTGATATATTTTTTTGTGTTCTGATAATTAGAAGTCTGAACAGTGGCACAGGTTAATTTTTATCTCGATATCTAAATTGGCTACCTTTGAAAAGCTAACTAAGTTTAATTCGCGGTCGTAACCGCAGGACGCATCTAGTATAACATAATTAAAATGTTTGAGACCATACTGTAATAAGTGCTACAACTATGCTATTAAATTAGAATATGTTGCATTGCGGAAGTAATAAACCATGTAAGCTATAGAAAAAATACGCAAATTAGTTATTAAAATATGAATTTTAAGAGATAATTTACATTTCTACCAAACATATTTATTCACAAGTATTGTCGTGCTAAGCTACAACAAAAAGCTAAGACGCCTATGACACCGGTCAATTTAACTTCATACAAACATCAGTCACACGCAAGTTATCCGTCAGGCAATTAATGCTTTTAACATGGGTAAATCTATAGAGGTCAATGGGCAAATCTGACAGCAAAACTTATCGTTTAATGTCAAAATTAGTTTATACGATGACATTATAGCGTTATTTCTTTAGGTTTTGGCATTCACGTTAGTATTTTGCCATTAGTCAAGTAGAAATTTGCATCAACTTTGCCAAAATCAGAATTCAATTATAAAATTAGTCATAAGTCATATCGGGGTGTTGGGTAAAGAGGTGGCCTCAATACTCACGCTTATTTAGTGAGATTTGGTGGCAACGAGGAAATACACGATACGCTAAAATTAGCGTATCGTTTATTTCATGATTATTTAATTTTTGCACTTTCACTGAATAAAATTGTACATAATGCCACCAAAATTAACTAATGTTAGTAGCATTTTAAACATGAAATTCAATAATTATGAAAAAACTTGGACCATCTTTTCTCTCTGTCAATGGCGTCAAAACTCCACTTTTCTCTCAATAGCGTTGTAATTTTAACGTAGGCACATTAGGTATATAGCAGATCTATGTGTGTGCAAGTTTTTTTGATAAACTTTCCTTTTGAATTAAGCAAAGACCTTTAGCTATACTTCCCCTTATATTTCGTCATAAACGTTATTTTTTCTTGTTGGTTATTTCATATAAATTAAAACCTGGATCTTAGGTAAAGCGATTACACCTACATTAAAGCTCAATTGGCAGCGACGAGAAAGTATATGATGGACTAATTACCTCATGAATACTTCATTTGTGCGCTTTAATTGAACCAGTTTCGTTCAATTTCGTACACGGCTCTTCTACTTGTAAAAAACTAGCGTGTCCTGTAGACAATATAGATTTTACAGATGCGTTTTGGTCTTGAGACCCTGATGGAAGATCTATTGTGTAAATCTACGGGCTACGGCAGGAATAGGTAAGGCGGTGCATTCCTATATGGGCAAATTGTTGCATTGCACTCCATCGGCAGTGGGAAACATGTTTACTCAACACGTACAATACTAGGTTAAATGATGCTCTACGGCTTTACACTTTTTACTCTTTTTTCACTTTATACTTTTATTTTCTAATTTAATGACCTACTCTAAATTTAAGCGAAATGATTAATTATATAATAACAACTCTATATAGATATCTTTAAAATAACATTTTTAATTATTTATACGGGATACTCACGATCTCTTTTTATTTTATTTGTCGATATTTCGGTCTATAAATACAAAAAGTGCCGTAAAGTGTAGGGACATAGTTAGTGTTGTGTGTCGCGATATAGTGCCCAGAAATGATAGTGACAAGGACGTTCAAAAAAGAAGAATTAGACGGAGGGTTGACAGGCTCATCTGTCAGTAGATCCTCCTGTCAAAAGTTACAGCTCGCCGCCGCAGTCCCGTCGTGACCACGGCCTATGCAACTAGGCCGAAATATCGACAAATAAAATAAAAAGAGATCGTGAGTATCCCGTATAAATAATTAAAAATGTTATTAATTCGCGACGATTTAAGTTTAAAATCCTATCTTTAAAATACATTCGGATTTCGGAAGCTTTACGAATATAGTCGAAGCGTACAATTTAAATAGTACACAAAATTCAATAAAAATTAAAAAAATATCTTTTGAACGATACATACAGCCAAAAAACGGTTTTTTACGTTTTATAACAGCGAAAGGGACATCCCTCCTGTTGCAAGTTATTTAAATGTTGACAATGATTGCGCACCTGTTTTTTTTAGTATCGAGTAAGAATATAATAATAAAGTTTTATTAAAATTACATGAAAATATTTTTTTTATGATATTGGAAGGCAAACAAGCAGACGGATTTCCTGATGGAAATAAATTCACGCCGCCTAGAGACCAAAGGTAGTAATGGTGCGTTAACAACCTGAGACCGGGATGTGAGGCCCCTAGAAAAAGTAAGTCTAACGGCTACCTTACCCTCTAAAAAACTTGGTGTGCTCAGTAAAGCGAGACAGTATTTCAAGCCGCCCCTTCGCTTACAGCTGTACAAAGCGCAAATTCGGCCTCATACTGTTCTCAACTCTGGGCAGGGGCTCCACAGTACCAGCTCCTTCCGTTTGACCGCATCCAACGTAGAGCAATTCGAATTGTCAATGGCGGGGCAGTTACCAATGGGCTTGATTCCTTGGCGCTGCGTAGAAATGTTGGCCATGATAGATGAAGTAAAAAAAATAGGGGCGAGTCACCCTTGTCACTGAAGGGTATGAAAAATAGATGCTGGCCGATTCTCAGACCTACTCAATATGCTTACAAAATTTCATGAGAATCAATCACGCACACCGTGACACGAGAATTTTATTTTACGAAAAAATAATTACCAAATCACGACCCAATTAAATTCTTTTGTGGGGAAATGCAGCGGATGTCAACACAATTTTTATTCTACAGAAACGAGCGATTCGAGCTATTCACAACATTGGACCTACGGTGTCTGTTAGAGAACTTTTTAAAACAACAAACATATTGACCGTAGCTTCACAATACATATTTGAAAATTTAATTTATGTTAAAAAAAAATTAAACCAGTTTAATAGAATCAGTGATAATTATAATTTTAATACCAGAAATAAAGATAAAATTACTCATCATTACAGTCGACTTCATAAAATCAGTAGCTCATTTAAGGGTTTATATATAAAGTTTTACAACAAGGTCCCCGATGAGATTCAAGCTCTTCCACTAAGGACATTTAAGTCAACTATTAAAAGAAAATTATTCAAAAAAGGATATTACAGCATTTCTGAATATTTAAATGATAAAAATCCCTGGAACTAATTTATAGGCTAAGAAATGGATATTGTAAATTAACTGTATATTAATTCAATTTTTATTTTGTTTATTATTTATGTATATTATTATATTAAATTCATATTTTTTTTCAATTTATTTTGATTTTTATACAAATTTAATATTTTGACAATGTTGTAACGGCTAATTACTGATCTTTTAAGACATTTAACATTGTTACGAAGTTACAATTTACATGTAAATTTAGGGGTTATAGAATTTATTTTATTTTTGACATACTTTGATAAATTTAATATATTCGAGCAGTATACATATTTGTTATCATATGTCCATCCTTATACTTAGTCATTGAAATCTGACATTTTTTATGAAAATTTTAATTTTAACATTATACTATTACCCGACATTTTTTTATTTCACACTTTAATTTTAATTTCGATATTATTACTTATTTACTATAATTTTATTGCCGAATAAACTTGCATTTCTTACTTTTTGAAATTGTATTCCCTGTTTTTAGGGAAAAACCATAACCTGGTCTAACTCATCTATTATTTTTTAACTACCTGCATGGTTTCTTTATATTATTGTCATACATTAGGATGCTGTTGAGACAGGATTTGTTTATGTATTTGTTATGTGTTTGTTTTTTGCCATGTTTGACGTAAGGTGTTTTTAAAGGTTGTAATAATTTTTTAACTACCGTATATGCTTATAAAAAATGATTTTAATGTATTTTTACTGTTGACGTATTTCAAGTGTAACGAATGTACCTACGAAATAAAGACGACGAATAGAATTGAATTGAGTTGAAGTCGGTCTTTGCAGTTTTACTGCGGTTAATGATTTTGATCGTAATTTTCACGAATATACATATTTAAACACGTGCTGCATTAACATCTCATATAAACACAATTTTCAGAAGACTTTCTTGCTATAAAATTAATACCAGGTTATCAAAAGTGGTAATCCGATAATAAAATTACGATATTCACTTAGCACAGTGTGCTGTGGTCGTTAAGAGCTAATGAATGTAAGTAAATTTGCAATAAATGTCTTCTTGAATGGACGCCGCATACAAATTGACCGAGCCTTGCCTACTCGTACGTTGTAGGTACTTAACCGATGTCAAAAAGAGGATGTTAACTCGATCGGAAGAAATTAATATCTGGCTAATAACTCGAGAGGTTCTAACCTCAAAACTGTTGTATTATAAATGTTTTGATCACTAATAATAAATGCATAGAGAATACTTAATAAAATTAAACTATAAATTATCTCTTATCATCGGGAGAGCCGAAGGCTTGTTCACTATCTTACAACATAAATAAAAATTAAAGTATATCTTCTCGCTTCAAAGAGAGAGGCACAACTAGGGCACCCTCTTACAGCCGGAGACACTAAATTCTAGAATGAGGTAGTGGCAAACTTATCGCCAATCGAGCACACATCCAAACCCAAGCAACGTTTTTGAAGTTATACTTCTTTTGGCGCGTTAGGAAAATATTTTGAGGGTAAATTTTTACGATGCGCGCGCACATCGTCACGAAAAACCGACATGATGAAGTTAGCTATGAAGTTAGCTATAGATAACATTTTAGTTTTTATAAAGATTTTTATCTTATTACACCGAAGAAGTATAACTTCAAATGCGTGTACATAAGTACACACACACTTTTTTTAAATAGAAAATTGAAAATACACATTTTCTATATTTTTTTGTTGCCTAACCCGGGGGCCTCAAGAAGTAAAGTCCGACACCGACTACAGAAGCGAGATAAATAAAAGTTTTTTTTATGATATTGGAAGGCAAACAAGCAGACGGATTTCCTGATGGTAAGAAATTCACGCCGCCTAGAGACACCAAAGGTGGTAATGGTGCGTTGCCAACATGAGGCCGGGCTGTTAGGCCTCGAGCAAAAGTAAGTATACCGGCTACCTTACTCTCCGAACCGGAACACGTCAACGACAAGCGCTGTGGGAAAATCTCTAGTTCCCATCACTAAAATTTCAGTAATTTTAAAATGTGTATGAAGTCGCAGGCTACAGCTGGTTAGCTATAAATGTTGCACATTTTACATGTATATTCAAGTTTACCGGCTACCTCGCCTTCCAAACCGGAACAACACGTCATGATGTTATGGCGGCAGGAATAGATAAAGCGGTGGTACCAATCCGGGTGAGTCGCTGCGAAGCTCTACCACCTAGTAGAATGTCACGGTGTTAGTGACGGTAAGCCTATGCTCGCCTTTTACGAGCTGCCTGGCAGGAAGGCAGATGGTCTATTCTGCAAAGGCGCGCGGACCAACACGGGAAAAAAATATTTTAATATCCACTACAAAATCTATCCATACCAGTACCAGTTAAATCACATCAGCTTTCAAACAAAAAACATATCGACATTTGTCTTATTCGTTTAGGAGGTATGATACCACAAAGACACACACACACACACACACATACAAACAAAAGTATGACACGTAAATATAAAACATACCTATTTTTTCCTTGCGGCTTAAAATTAACAACTTTCGTGTTGGAAGTATTAAAAAGGATCAATCATTCATTCATTAATATCATTCTATGGAATGAGTCTACTAATTTTCTATAAATTTTAAAGAAAGAAAAAATTTCGCCCCAGACAGGATTTCAACCTGTAACCTTTCGTCTCAAGCCGACGA
>NJDC01001854.1:62059-83001 GCA_002245475.1 Calephelis virginiensis | reverse complement strand
GCACAACGAGTTCCTTCGAAAACGCGAGCGAAGTCGCAGTATAAACGTTAAAATAACACATAGGCTACAATTCAAAAAATAAAATGTTGTTTTTCTTAGTTTCCTCGCAGTTTTTCCCTTTTTTATATGCTTTAGAAAGCGGGTGAAACCGCGAATGGAAGCTAGTATGGTATTATTTATATTTTTAAAAATCAATTAATTTTCCTATTGTTGTTCCGGGGAGTAGAAACTTTGTATATTGTGGTAGAATAGATCAACTGCCTGCTATCTGCCAGGCAGTTCGTGAGAGGTGACCACGAGGTAAATAGGCTAAAGACAACAGCACTGGCGTAAGAGTGCTGCGCAGCATCTTATCTATCAACTTGCCCACCGCCTTATCTATTCCTGCCTCTATTAAAGCCTTGTCATGTCCCGGTCCAAAAGGTTGGGCAGCCGGTAGACTTACAAAACATGATTAACATTCTGCCCACAGGATTATGATGCACTAATCAATCCACGGTGCGTATAGGCCACGCCTGTTTCTAATTATCACGAGATCCGTGGAATTATTTTATACTTTTTTGCAACATATATTTGAATATCCTAATAAATTTTATCAAAACATCCAGAAATACCTTAAAGAAATGTAATGTTCAATTAATATCATACGAGTACCTGTAGGTAGTCAATCCCGAGTCTAGTGGATTAGCGGTAGAGCTAAGCGTGGACGCAAACCTCTGGACTTACAAGGGTTTTGATAATTTTACACTTTACGGATTTTTTGTTATAATAGTGGAAGGCAAACAAGCTGACGGATTTCCTGTTGATAAGGAATTCATGCCACCTAGTGACACCACAGGTGGTAATGGTGCGTTGCTAATTTGAGGCTGGGATGTTTAGGCCTCGAAAAAACTAAGTTAAACTAAGTTAACGGCTATCTTGCCCTCCGAACCGGAACAAGTCGACGGCAAGCGTTGGACGGTATGGCGGCAGGAATAGATAAGGCGGTGGTACTAATCCGGGCGAGTCGCTGTGAAACTCTACCACCTAGTACGCAATTTTTATAGAAACACAAAATATGAGTATATATTATGATGAAAGTATAAAAACAAAAATTAGGTTGACATTTTTCTTTGTGTGCGTGATGTCTTTAGCCAACTTTAATAATATTAATGGTGAAGAATGCATAACGCATATTAACCTAAATCTAAGATAAAAAGCCTTTTTGCAATACCATTAAGGTTACCTAGCAGATACACTTCCTTATACTATTAGATTGGAAACAGAAATACGATAGTGACGAGTCGTAAAGTGTCTCATGGAAATATTCAAAAAGTTAATAGTTACAAATAAAATTCACACACAACAGCTAAAACTTTCATTCTCTTAACTACTAGCTGACCCGAAAAACTTCGTTTCAAATGACATTCCATACACTCTGTATGGGTATTTGGTGTGAATATATGTAGGTATAGATATATTTATGATGAGCTGTACATTCAAATGTTTCTCTACATTCTGGATATCAAGTTATTTGGACACTTTATGAAAAAGTATCTTAACGCCCATATCCCCTAAGCCAGAGGCACAACCAGGGCACCCACAACTAGCCGAAGACACTAAGTCCCACAATGTAATAGGTGGCAAGCCTATCGCCAACCGGGCACCTATCCAATCCCGAGCAATATTTTCTTATTAGAAATTTAGAAAAGCACATTTCCTTTTTCAGTTTTTTCAGTCAGACCGCCTCGTTGGTCGAGTGGCTAGCGTACACGCCTAACTACGCCGACCAACTTCGAAGCTCGGATTCGATTCCCGACGGGGGCAGGCATTTGTGTGATGAACATTTAGATGTCTGCATTTCCAGGTCTGGGTGTTTATTAAATTTATTCTTGTATCTATTTAAGTAAGTATTTCTATGTATTAGAATCGTTAACAAACACCCATAACACAAACATATAATTTGCTTACTTTGGGGTTAGGTTCATTTGTGTAACTTGTCCAGATATATTTATTTATTATTTTTGTTGCCCGACCCGGGAATTGAACCCGGGACCTCACGAAGTCAAGTCCAACATCTGGACCGCTAGACCACAGAGGCGATCAAACACTTTATAGATAACAATTATATCTGTTTGTAGTTTCCAAACTACAAAACTTATGGCGGAAGAATCACGGGACTATCTGTAAATCATGTACTACAAAACAAAGAAACAAATAAATTAAATCCAGTGAGCGGAATAATAAGTTTCTTCCTCGGCATACCAACCAAATTTGTTACAATTGGTTCAGTATATTCAGTGTAAATATCGGTCATAACACAGACAGACATAATACTTATCTATTCCTGCCGCCATAACGTCATGACGTGTTCCGGTTTGCAGGGTAAGGCAGTCGGTAAACTTACTTTTGCTCGAGGTCTAACATCAAGGTTAGATGGCAGGTTGGCAACGCACCATTACTACCTAGGTGGAGTGAATTTCTTACCATCAGGAAATCCGTCTGCTTGTTTGCCTTCCTATATCATTTTGTCCTGCTGCTCACTCTTAGCCACCCCCACCTATTTTTTACATATCTTCAATGTACGGAATTAACTTTTCTACAGATTTTGGTAATAGTAGTAGTAGTAGTTGGCGGTTGCCACTTATCATATTATGGGACCTAGTGTCTTCGGCTAGTCGTGGGTGCCCTGGTTGTGCCTCTGCCTACCTCTTCTGGGATGTGGGCGTGAAGATACTACTTCTTCTACGAATTTAATATAAGTAAAATGTTATCAAATATTACTAAATGTGGCTAATCCCCTAGTACTATCTCCAATTCACATGATATCGAGATTCAATAATAAATATATATCCAGGATTGGTAGGCTTGCCACTTAATATGGTAGGACTTTGTGTTTTGTGTACCTTTGCCTACCTCTTTAGGGACACGGGAGTGAAGTTGAAGATACTTCATTATCCCCGAAGGTAGGCAGAGGCACAACCAGGGCACCCACGAGTGGCCGAAGACTTAGTGTCCGAAGACACTTAGTCCCCTAAAATGATAGGTGGCAAGCCTTTCGCTTATCGGTCTCATATCCAATCCCAAGCAAAAAATTTTTATATACAATTGAAAAAAAAACACTTTTTTTGGTACCCGACCTGGGAATCGAACCCGGGACCTCATGAAGTCAAGTCCTACAACTGAACCGCTAGACCAAAGAGGCGATCAATAATTTCAAAAAAAAGAAATAATTTCACCTTTTTAAAAATCGAATTAACTGCATTACCAAAGACAAGAATTAAAACCACGATTATTATTGGTATCGTGCGAGATATTGTTTAAAGATAGAAACATCAGATAGGACTGCAAAGAGTTGCTAGTCGTCTTTTACTTTTAAATAATAATTATGCTATATGCATAGAACTAGTAAAAAATTCTGAATAAAGACAATGTAATTACTATCGGCTACTCGCTAGTTAATCATTATCTTTACCTAATGGAGTGACATTACCAGCAAGATTTATTATTTCCTGCACGTTGGTTGGCTACTCGTGTACAACTTGGACGTACGCATTCTTAAAAATAGTGCAGGGTGTGCGCCATTAAAGTGCCCATAAAAAACTGTTATTCTACTAACTCATTTTTCTTTCGCTTTGACTATAATACAAATCGTTTTGTTGGCAAACAAGCAAACGTTACGTTACGTTATGTCCTGATAGAAATACACGTCACCTATTTTTAAACGACTTAAAAAAAGAAAAACTTGTATTTTTATGTACGTTAATCGATTTCTCCGCCTTTTATTAAACGATTTTAAAAATTATTTTTGGATTTTTCGAGGTATTTCCATTGCCACCAAGTCAGGGTCTGATCATGGAAACTCAACGAAATCGAAAAAATACTAGCTTTTATGTAAGTAGAAGACTTAGGTTTTGAGGTTGAGGTCGGTTTTTTGTAGTTTTTAAATTATTAAAGACAAGTTGTTTCCCGTGGAGTTGCCCGCGTTGTTAGTCCCACAGAATCATATTTTCAGGATAAAAATTATCCTATGTGTTAATCCAAGTTACCCTCTACGTGTGTGCCAAATTTCATAAAAATCGGTTTAGCAGTTTTTGCGTGAAGGAGTAACGAACAAACATACAAACTTTCGCATTTTTTAATATTAGTAGGATGGCATTGGGGTGTTGCTTAACTAACACGGGCTTTAAAAGCCCATAAAATTAAGGTAAATCTTGAGTTAAAACTTAACCTGCTACCACACTCTCCAAACTCAAACCTGACAATGACAAGCACATATGTAATGATAGCAAGAACATTGTAGGATTACTCTTGGACCTCATTTCATGTAATATTGGAAATGGGGGTCGAGCATGTCATTTTAGGTACTGGCGAGCTGCTAGTAGGCTAGTAGCTGGCGAACACAATACTGCAGAGTTGTTAACATTAAGTTAATGACAAACAATAAATTAATTAATTAAATTAATTAATTAATTAATCGCCTCTGTGGTCTAGTGGTCCGGGTGTTGGACTTGACTGCATGAGGTCCCGGGTTCGAATCCCGGATCGGCCATCAAAAATGAAATTGGATTTTTCCAATTTTCTAATTAAAAAAATGTTGGTCGGGATTGGAAATGTGCCCGGTTGGCGATAGGCTTGCCACCTATCACATTGTGGGACTTAATGTCTTCGGCTAGTCGTGGGTGCCTTGGTTGTACATCTGCCTACCTCTTCGGGGATTTTAGCCTTAAGACACATTTTTTTTAATAAATTATTATACTTAATTAATAACTACATCGTGATATATAATTCACTAGTACTACGTTCAAAAGTACTTAAAATGACATATACCATTCCAATCTCCAATTCACATAATATCGAGATTCAAAAGTAACTCTACAGGTTAAGAAAGTGATATTAACTTAGGTGAACCGTAGCAAAACTCTACCTCTTAGTTTTGGTGACGGTGTTGGTGACAAACGAACTCAGACGCCTCTTACATGTTGCTTAGTGAGGACTCTTATTTTTTTAAGGAGCCAGAGCAATAGTATATCAAAAAGGTTAACGTCTACAAACAGACTTCTATCTATTTTCTAGTATCTTCACGCCCATAGCCGCAAAACACCTACGAATAGCTGTAAACATAAGTCTCATAAAATACCTAATTGGTGGCAAACCTATCGCCAACCGGGCGTATTATGTCCAAACCCAGGCAACGTTATTTTATTAGAAAATACAGATTTCCTATTTTTTTTGTTGCCCGATCCAGGGATCTATGATCTAGATACATGATATATCTAACTAGGTAATACAGAATATATCTAGCTGGATAATAATAACCAAAGTCAGTGCATTATAATTATCTATATTTATAAAATAACGTGTCCTGAAAATAACAAGAACTAAAAGGGTGAAATAGGGATTGAAAGTTTGTATGGAAGACCGTCATTTTTTAAGTTAGAAACATGAAACTTTTGAGATACTCATTAAAAATTAGTAGATACGTATTATAGCGTTTCTGGAAAATCTACCCCAAAGGGGGTTAAATAGGGGTTGAAAGTTTATATGAAAGTCCTTATTAAGGGGCTATATATTAACAAGTGGAATGATCGAGTAACTTAAGCTGCTGTATCACTATACCTACCACAGTCACTCAATGGACTGATGAATAACCTAGCAAGTCAGGAAGTGATTGATGCTTGCATGAAGCCGCGATTTTAATTTTCAACCTTTATTCAAACGTATTTCAATGACAAAACTAACAGCTAACTCTACCGTGTAATGAGTGTCTTACATTGGTTAACAAACATTCGAACGTAATTCACGCCTAATAGAATTGATTGAGGCCTGCATGACTGTATGATGAGCGTCTTATTATTAAAATAAAACTCAAAACAACTTACAAAACGCAACCCGCGGAAGGTGCCGGAAAACGTATCCATTACAAAATTCATTCTAGATAACTCGTGACATAAATTCACTATCGACTCGTCTGCGGTTCATGGAACTTAAATTGTTTGTTTATTTGTTTGTGCGTGTATATTTACATGTGTTCGAAACATGAGTCAATGTAGAAAGTCGTTATCAGAAGTTGCGTTGTGGAGAAATGTGCTCGGGACGCACCGTTTAAGATTGTATTATCAGTTAGAATTGTCCCTAAGATGTTTATTGATTACCATTGTTGAACTTTGCGCTAGTAAACAACTTACTATTTATTGCTTCCTAAAAATAACGAAAGTTATGATCTCTGCATGAACTAATGAGCACTAAGAATTAATTGTAATGTGTACTGATGCGAGTCGCAGAAGACAGAAAACGTTGGTTGTTTCTGAAGGAGGCCTTTGCCTTCCGATGAGGGGTTCTTGCTTAATACGTGATACCAAAACTTTGTACCCCTTTTTACGAAAATTGAGCGGACGCAGGAGCATAAAATTTGGCATACCTCTAGTTTTGTGTAAGAGAAGTCCAGAACTCCAATATTTTTCAATAATAATGCTTATGAAGTACATTTAATAAATAAAACATTACCCACACTACCATGCATTTGATACACACAAACAAATAAATTGATGATAACGATAAAATATCACAGATCGCGCACTAAAAAGTTTGGAAACAAAGTAGTTGGTCTTGGGAAATGAAGATGGCGTTCTTATCAACAAGACGTTAAAATTTATAATGGTTGAATTTCGACCAACGGGCGACCATTTGTTGTAATAAATGTATAGATGCAAACCGAAATAGCTGACATCACTGACAAGTTATTTGTTGTGAATTTATTGAAAACTTTGAATTTAATTAGATTATTATTTAAATTATTGCTAAAAAGCGGCTCATATATAAAACATATATAGCCCTCCTCTCCAATTACTTTTTATAGTATGTAGTGATGTACCAAGTAGTCAACATTTGATTAATTCTAATCCCACATTGAAATTTGCTTAGAAAAAATAAAATGTAATTGTAATTCAGTTATTGTATTATTATTTTAATAAATGGTAGAAAAACATTATTAACTATCAAATGTAAATGTAAGTTAGTCCTATTACGTATTCTATTTTCTTTGGTGTTTGCCATTTGTTTGGTAGTGGTGGGTAGAGTAACCAAATTTGCTAATGAGATATCAGATCTAATAATAAACAAGCAGGCACACAGTTACATACATAGACACAAAGGATTTTGTCACGTGGTCAAGTCTACAGGCTGCATTATCCTTCCGGACTAAACACGACTATTTTTTTTATGTAATACGTCGTCAAACAAGCACAAGGGTCTGATGGCAAGAGACAACCATGACCCATAGACACCATGGATGTTACAGGCGTGTAACCGTCCTGCGGCCAGTATCAGTATCTATTGTGCAAGTCCACAGGCTACCTCATCCTCCGGACCGGAACATGATAAAGTCATGATGGCAGCAGGAATAAGTGAGGAGCCCTATCCGTGCAAGTTGCTATACAGCA
This sequence comes from Calephelis virginiensis, assembly GCA_002245475.1. Lineage (NCBI taxonomy): Eukaryota > Metazoa > Arthropoda > Insecta > Lepidoptera > Riodinidae > Calephelis > Calephelis virginiensis. The sequence goes on along the minus strand of NJDC01001854.1, from coordinate 75,580 downwards.
TTTAACTTATAGTTAATTGTTAATAAATAATCATTATAAGTTAGTTAATAGTCTTGTTGGTGCTAAACTATACTTTAACTAGTGCTCGCCTACGAGCTGCCTGGCAGAGAGTCTTATAGTTAATCCTTTAGCAGACTCGGACCAATATGGAAAACTATAAGCTTATGATTGCACTGATAGTACAGTCCAGCAACCTAAAGTGCCATGGCTGATGAGATTATCTCATACCGACGTCGAAAAAAGAAAACATTAGTAACCAGCATGAAACTCTTTATTTTTTCACTGCCATCACTGACATTTTTTTATAATAATGGAAGGCAAACAAGCAGTCGAATTTCCTGATGATAAGAAATTCACGCCGCCTAGAGACACTAAAGGTGCGTTGCCAACGAGAGACCGGGAAGTTAGTCCTCGAGCAAACGAAGTTTACCAGCTACCTTACCCTCCGAACCGGAACACGTCAACGGCAAGCATTGGACGTTATGATAGCAAAAATAGGTAAGGCGGTGGTACCAATCCGGACGAGTCGCTGCGAAACTCTACCACCTAGTAGGATGTCACGGCGTTAGTGACAGTAAGGCTATGCTCGCCTTTTACGAGCTGCCTGGCAGGCAGATGATCTATTCTGCAAAGGAGCCAGGACTAAAACGGGGGAAAACACCAGACACATACATATAAACATACACCAATAAGGTGATTCCAGCGATATTATTTCGTGAAATATACTAGCATTTACAAACTAAATGCATAAATGAGTAAGTATGCCAATGTAATAGACATAAACCCACAGCTTTATGTCTCTTAGTTATCTTGTAGTCATTTCCCCATAATAGTACTCGCACTAAAACTATCACGTTTCACTTTTAATGCATTTCATTGTTGATTTTCCATAATGGGTGATGGTATTGAAATAGTCTACTTTTACTTGTAACTATTAGATAAATCATTAGCATAGCCATCATAAGCATTACCATTTACACACTGTTTAGAATAGAATAATAAGAAATAATTTATTTCATTTATTTTATTTTAGCAGTTCTCGTGGCGTGTCTATACAATTCTGTCGTATCGCTGTCCTCTCACTGAGAAGATCCCGCGAAAAACTTTCGGCGACCTTATCTTTCTCCACTTTTTAGAACGGTTTTATTAAATTAATATGACGTATCTACGTATCTGTGTAACGCATGCACTGTGTTAAAGTGCGACGTCAAAAGTTTCATAAAAAATCAACGATAGCATATTTTTTATTTTTCTATTTTTTTGTGGTTCACTCACTGTAATACTTTTTATAATATGTAACAGCATTTCAAAATTGTGCATTGTTTACGAAGTTGTTTAAAGTTATACATACTATAGATATTATTCATTAGCCAAGTAAACACATTATGTAGATATATACATTACAAACATTAAGTTTCGAACAAAATTGTTCTTGGAAAAGTTTAATTTCATTGAATATCTAAGGGCATATTATTGTAGTTTTAAAAGAACGCAGCAGCAAAATAATCAACTCTGTAAACTGTACGATGCAATGTAGGCAGTCATGACTCATCGTGAGGACTAACGGCCAATATTAATAATCAATCCTAATCCAAAACTTGCTGTCCAAGATTGATATTTTTGTCATCGCTTGCCAATAACATATCTGTGGACAGGATAAATATGGCAATTAGGTATAGGCTAGGCCGGCGGATACGCAGCTATCTAGATTGCTTGAAATCCATCTTTAGAGATACCTACATTATTAACATTGGCCGTAAGAAGCTATTGTCAGAATGATGTGCCACTCCGAATTTTTCACTTTGTTTTGTATTTCATACTAAACAATGTCTGCTTCATTGCCATAAAATACATTAAAAAAATAGATCAGGAAATAATGTGTAAGTCATATAGGTTTATTTTTTTTTAAATGATGTAAATACTAAAATCTGATTTTTAGTTCCATACCATTTGTCATCGTGAAAGACTAAAAAAACAAACAATAAATATTTGTTTAAAACATATTTTTTGTATCTAGTTGAACTATGTATAAAGTTAAAAACGTTTTCTATAAATTTTAAAAAATATTTTTTTTCACTGATATCGGGAGCAGTAAACTTATAGAATATCATAACAAAGGTCCCACGTTTTTTTATGGAAAATCATTTTTTTTGCTAGTCTAGGTATGTCTTTTTATCTAGACTTATAAACAATGTTTTAAACTTGTTTAGTTTTGCTAGATTACACTTAATACTATGTCTGTCCCAGTGGCGTAACTACAGGGTAGCAAGTCGGCAAAATGCCACGGGCCCCTAGCCGAAAGGGGGAACATACTTAGTGCCAAATGCGGTTTATGTCCATTGTGCTGCTCATTTAATTTAAATTTAATTAAAACGGAAGATGTCATCTAGTTTAATACTTGACAAAATAAGGGACAATCAGGGGTATCATAAAATTCTGTAACATTAAAAATAATGGGTCCAAATAGATGCAGGACGCTGTGATGCCATGTTAACTTATGGTAGTTAACGGTAGATAGGGATACATTTATTTACATTCTAAAAATTGTTTGTACCTATTAATAAATAATCATGTAATAAATACAAAAAACCGTATATTAATAGTAAATAAATAATTAAATTTACTAATTTGATTAAAACCTATTAAAATATTTGCACACAACAAGTTAGTCGAATATGTTAGAACGCTTATATAATTTTGTAAAATCTTTGTAACACTCATATTCCGCAAATAAATATTTTTTCTTCCTTTCTTTCTTTAAAAGTTCGGTTTGTTGATGTTAAAAAAGTGCTTACAAAAACTATTTTATTAAATTCCAAAACAGATTATCGGCCAATATTAATAATCAATCCTAATACAAAACTAGCTGTCCAAGATTGATATTTTGGTCCATTTTTATGTTATCGCTTGCCAATACCATGTCTGTGGACAGGACAAATATGGCAATTAGGTATAGGATAGGCCGGCGGATACGCAGCTATCTAAATTGCTTGAAATCCATCTTTAGACAAATATTATTAACATTGGCCGTAAAGAAATGAAGCTATCTTGTTGAAGAAGAAAATAGAAAACTACAATTTTATCATGTTGTTGGTTTTCCACTGCAAAATTTTACAAACTGTAGACGCGGCTTCTAAAGCACTTCAGCTAGTGCCGAGCGATCATTTTCTAAACTGAAAAAAAAACTGGATAACTGAATAAAAACTTATTTAAGAAACTGGATAAAATCTTATTTAAGATATTCTATGGGACAAGACAGGTTCAGCAACTTGGCTGTTTTATCTATGGAAAATTCTGTGGCCCGAAATTCAAACTTTTATGTCATGTTTAAATCAATAACATTTTACATTTTAAACAACTTTGTGTTTTTTTTTATGATATTTGAAGGCAAACAAGCGGACGGATTTCCTGATGTAAGAATTTCACGCCGCCTAGAGACACCAAAGGTGGTAATAGTGCGTTGCCAACCTGAGGTCGAGACCTTAGGCCTTGAGCAAAACTAAGTTTACTGGCTACCTTACCCTCCCAACCGGAATACGTCATGACGTTATGGTGGCAGGAATAGGTAAGGCGATGGTGCTAATCCAAGTGAGTCGCTGCGAAACTCTACCACCTACCACCCAGTCAGATGTCAGGGTGTTAGTAGTGCCTTTGCCTATCTCTTCTGGGATATGGGCGTAAAGATACTTTTTTACAAAATATATTTACTTTTTTTTAGAAAATTGATAACTGATGTTGATTAGGTACTTATTGACATAGAACTATCTATAAAAGCAAAGTCATGATAGTTTAACCACAATTCCAATTCCAAAGGTATAGTGGATAAACATCAATTTTGTTGATTGACAATGAATGTCTTGTAACAATGTACTATTTAGCCTAAAGCAATCTACAAAGCTAGCTAATCGCTTGCTATAAATTCCGGATAACACAAATCTAAGCTATTACAAACAAAAACGGATTATCAATAAAGTTTATTGAGTCTGACTTGGCCAGCGATCGAAACGAACGATTACTGCGATTAATAATAATGCTATTATTGTCGGGTGTAAGGTTACGTTTCCACACAAATTTATCTTTTACAATACATTGTTTCTATTTATTAATACCTAACTTCCTTGGTTTATCATTTGTTTAAACTCCACATGATGTCTATTTTTGTAATTCTTATAAGAGTAGATAAAGAGGAGTAGTACAAAGAAGTTTTGATAACGTGAAGAATCAGCTGTCATCTTACTGAATAAATCTTTTTTTTTTTATTTAGACATTATCTCTATACGATACGGCCAGTACTAATAACCTATCAACAAATAGAGATTGGCCAACTATAGTTTTATTGCTAAGTTTTTTTTTGAAAAGTAGCAGTGGTAACTAATCTAAAGCAGCCATATCTCTTATCTGAGATAAGATTTCCCGATAAAGGACGATTAAATATCATTTTTTTTTAATTTATTAATTAGGCGGAGTGAATTTCTTACCGTCAGGAAATCCATCTGCTTGTTTGCTGTCCAATATCATAAAAAAAGACACTAAGACTCACAATGTGGTACGTGGCAAGCCTATCGCCAACCGAACACATGAAATCCCGAGCAACGTTATTTCTATTAGAAACTTGAAAATACATATTTCCTACATTTATATTGTTGCCCGTCCCAAGATTCGAACCCGGGACCTCAAAAAGTCTAGTCCGACGCCGGACCACTAGACCCCAAATGCGACTCCTCATACATTTCAAAATCATAACTGTTGGTTTACAGATGTAGAACGAGAAATACCTACTTGTCCATAACATGTCTGTGATTTTAAACCTCTTACGTATACATTTAATTCTACTTAATTATTTATTTTATGATATTGGAAGGCAAACAAGCAGACGGATTTCCTGATGGCAAGTAATTCTCGCCACCTAAACACACCAAAGGTAGTAATGGTGTGTTGCCTAAGGCCGGGATGCTAGGTCTCGAGAAAAAGTAAGTTTACCGGCTACCTTATCCTCTGAACCGGAAGACGTCAACTGCTAGCATTGACGTTATGGACACAGGAATAGGTAAGGCGGTAGTAGCAATCCGGGCGAGTCGCTGCGAAACTCTACCAATTTACCGGCATTTTTAACCGGAATACAATAATGGATAAACTGTCGTTATTTTTGGTAAAAAGATATGGTGATAGCAGCTGTGAAGTTTCGTTCGTTTCTTTTCGTAAGATACTGATGTTTTTCTACGATCCTCAGACCTCGCTCTACTAGTATTTAAATGAAAAATATCTACATAAAAACAACACGAATTGTTCCTATTACCTGCGATCGAACTGAGACTACATGCGTTTGAGAGAGGATGTTGTTTGTTAACATTTATCTATCAATAAAAGCACCACCATAACTGGTGCGATTTTAATGCAATTTTTAGTGATGAATTTTGATTTTAATCGTGCATGTTCTTAGATAGTTGTTACGGTAGCTCTTCGAAGAGCGCTGCTGTAAACATTTGATTGTCCTAATCAGTTTTACGGTTTATCTTCCAAATAAAGTACTACTCTGCCTCGGCCTCTGATCGCCTCTGGAGTCTAGTGGTTCAGGCGTTGGACATGACTGCACGAGCTTCCGGGTTTGATTCCCGGATCGAGCAACATAAAAAAATGGATTTTCCAATTTTATAAAAAAAATGTTGCTCAGGATTGGATATGTGCCCGGTGGGCGATGGGCTTGCCACCTATCACATTGTGGGACATAGTGTCTTCGGCTAGTCGTGGGTGCCCTGATTGAACCTCTGCCTACCTCTTCGGAGATATGGGCGTGGAGATACTTACTTTCTTTAAACTTCTGCTCCAATTTTTGTAATATATGTATATACTCCTGTTTTCTGTTACAGGTCGAACACTCTCTTGATGTCACAATGAAGCGATACAAGATGCGCTGGCAGATGTTCTTGTTTTATATTCTCCCACACCTTTTTGGTCTTTCAATAAAACCAAGCAAGATGCGTTAAGACTCTCTTGGCTTTTACTATTCCAGCGCATCTCGCATGCATCAATTGTTGGAATTGCATGTGGAATTTCATGTAAAAATTCACGCATTATATTCTTCTACGCTCTATTGGCTTCTTAATGAAGCCATACGTGATGAATTGTAAGATATTCTTGCTTTTTATTCTTTCACACTCTCTTAATTTTTCAATGAATCCATGCGTGATACGTTGGCAGAGTTTCTTGTTTCATCTTCTTCCACTCTCTCTTGGTTACTCAATATCTCCAAAATAAACTACTAACTAATGAGTAGTCGATTTTTGGTTCCGTTTCCAGTCAGGTATAAGTTTTTACGACTTTTGTCACTCTCTTGGCTTCTCAATGAAATCATGCCAGATATTGTCATTTTCTTCCACGCTTTCTTAGGTTCTCAATGAAGTAATGCGAGATACGTTGCTAAAATTCCCGCTTCAAATTCTTCCGTACGCTCTCGCACATTCAATGAAGTCATGGGTGATGCGTTTGATGCGATTCGCTCTTCATATTCTTCTACACTCTCTTCGCTCCTAAATGACTGTAATTGCTATAAGTCGATCAAGATTTAGAAAACCTAACTGTATTTTTTAGTAACTTGTATCGTATAATGTTACATACATTAGTGGTAGTAGTGGTGCTATCCTCTTAAAAAAGTTTGAAATAAAAGACATAATCGAAAGTTGCGAAAACCCACAATACCAACGGTTAAAAGATAATTGAAAAAGGATAAAACAATAAAAAAAACCCGACGTAAATCATTTCCAACTTCGGACATCGCGTCAGTTTTTAAAGTACCTATCATGTCGATCTTGAGGCGTGGTTAATCTACAACTGTGCGATTCCGAAGACATTTCTTACCTCGCACAACACCTTTGTGGAATACCGAGGGCGGTATTCTCAAGTGATTATGACTTAGGAACCTTCAAGAAAAGACCATACCCATAAAGGTCGGCAATGCATCTGCAATACTCCTGGTGTTGTGGATGTCCGTGAGCGAAGGTGATTGCTTTCCATCAGGTGAACCACTTGCTCGTTTGCCTCCTCTTCTATTTAAAAAAAAATATCTGACGAAACACAGTTAATTTCAAACGCTTTCGTTTACGTGGATTGCAATTCTCTTAGAGTGTCCTCACAATATATGAACACTAAAGTATTCGTTTTATAAACATACATATATATCACTTCAGTACTAATGCATAGGCTCGCCTATTTGGTTCTCAAAAATGTGGACGTGGCGATAACATAAGATAACATAACCCTATGAACTTAAGAAGAAACACAACAAAATCACTTGATGGTTGCCAATAAAAAAAATAATTTTATCATAAATAGTGTAAGCATAGCAATAAATCTAAATTATTCACGTTATTAGGTAATATACAACAAATATATATATATATATATATAACAACTAGAGCTTTCATGGATATGGCTCAACATAATGACCACACAGATATGTATAAAAATTTTGAAAATCGGATAATTGTCTAATTCAAAATATTGAAATTTAAAGTATTGTTGGCAGCCCTCGATGGATTTTCTGGCGTATTTTATTAAGTTCATAGGAAGTTGAATTCACGGTATGCTCTCGTATACCTACACTGTTCGATATAGTTTGCCCTGGCAATGGCAAATATATGGCCTCTTTTTTCTATAGGATTCTGTGGTTTGAGACATGTGGTTTGAGCAATACCGTCGGGGCAGCTATCTTCCCTACAGCTATATTCGCTTGTATAAAGCTTCCACTGCGCGAGGGAACCAGGACATTGTAAGGTAAGTGATAACCATAGTAGTCATATAAGGAGCCGGCTCCAACATACACCTTTAACTTAATTAGAAAACACAGTTTTTTTATGAATAAATAAAAAAAACATCGTTCATGGGTTTCTGATGTATGGATGTGACAATTTAGTCATGGTCAAGGAAAAGAAAAACGATCCTCAAAGTAATGCTATCTTTGAAATTAAAGCTTATAAAATTTTAAAAATTGCTTTTTTGAAGTGAAAACTTCTTTAGTGCCGTTGCGCACTTTTTTTTGGAATCGGTAAAGACTCGGGACACGTGACCTGAAATTCCGTAAGACCAAAATACGTAAGACGACGCAGGGCGCTTGCGCGAATGTTCGTGTTGTCATATTTGTGTGCGATAGCGCAATAAATGAAAATTATATTCTACCACATAAATTATAGTACCTACTTTCATACTGATAAAGCAATTCGTGCAAAATTGTTCCCTCACCATTCCAAAATATCAAAAATGCACAACGTTAATGTTCAAGTTTTCACTTCTACCGGCACTTCCGGAGTGCAATCCGTTTTTTCTTTCAAAAACTTTCAATTATCTTTATAGAATAATCCTTATTTCTTTTCAGCACGTTTCATAGTCAAAACTATCTCGTCTAAAGCCACTCTTCATCATTTTATTGAACCAGGCGTTACTTTGCGGAAACCCACTATAACTCGGCTGACGTGAAATTAGCAAAATTAGCTTATTCTAACTCTGCCAAACTTTATTAATTAATATTTAGTCTCATTTTCAAGAACAAGTCTTAATAAATAATTTCACCAATAAATCTTTAATTCAATAAACCAGTAATTGAAAAAATCGTAAATATCAATTGATATCGCAAGTTACCATCTGGACTCACGAGAGACAACACCGTTGTCCTCGGCGAAATTCGATTTATTGCCGCGCTGGCACAACGCAACCCGTTGTTTGGTTCCGCCTCCTTACTCACGAGTAGAGATGGACTAGGGCTGCCAACTTATAAATAATTGAAAAATGTTTCGCAACTGTTATTGGCTATATACAAAGCAGATTTGCCCGTATCCAGGCTCCTCTGCAGAGTAGACCAGCTGTCTTCCTGCCAGACAACTCGTAAAAGGCAAGCAACTAGCACTGCGACATCTCACTAGGTGGTAGAGTTTTGCAGCGACTCACTTGGATTGGTACCACCGCCTTACCTATTCCTGTCGCCTTAACGTCATGACGTATTTCGGTTCGGAAGGTGAGGTAGCTGGTAAACTTACTTTTGCTCGAGGCCTAACATCCCGGCGTCAGGTTGGCGAGTATTTCTTACCATCAGGAAATCCGTCTGCTTGATTGCCTTCCAATATCATAAAAAAAGATACACAATGTGAATGTGGATGGATGTAGGTACCCGGTGAGATATAGGTTGACATTACACGATCAAATAGCTTGAGTATCACAGGATGATGTCAAGAGTCTCTGAAACTTGTGTGTTTGTATGAAAAGGGTAACGAATGTGGAAGAAGCGATGATCGCCAGGATCGTGAGATACTCTTTGCCTACCCTTAGAATTGGCTTGAAGATATGTATGTATGTATGTTATTTGGTTTACAGTTTCCTATCAAACTTCCCGCAACAGGCAAGCACCGGTTTTTGTTAAGAACACCGCTACCATGAGTAAATCAGCAACGTGCTACTTTACACTTCTACACCCGGTGTTAACAGCCGCGTGTAGGCGTTTACGGCCGGTGTGTAGCCTACACACCGGCCGTAAACGCGCCCGCCAAACTTAGGAGACTGACTGACTGAGATCCTGTCGGATCCTCAAGATCCAATAACCGTGGCAAAATCACAGGACACCACACTGTCTCAGCGACGAAGGTCTCTTTTGCACCCGGCGCCTAACGCCGAGCGACGAACCGCCACTATTCCTCCATTCAGTCCACTCAATAACCAGAACGCAGCACCAAGTGGAGGTACGGTCTCCTGGGAGACAGCCCTTGTTGCTGGCGTTGTAGGGAATAGTTCAATCCATCTATGTAATGACGTCTCGGCCTAGCACTCAGTTGCAAAACCGCGACATTGGCAATATATTAGTCATTTCAAAAAAAAAAACTACTTTACTCATTGCAGTAGAATGTAATTTTATCACTTTTCTCTGCCCTTAAATATTTTTTACGAAGTCTACTTTGTATGAGAGCGTTTTCTGTATGCAGATCTTAGTCAAATTTGTACTTTAATAAGCACCACGAAAGTAAATCGTTGGTTTGGCGACAACACTACTGGTGTACGTGGAAGTGAGACTTATAATTTCCGGTCATGAGTAAAATTCGTCTTACGGAGCGTTCAAGTATTACGTAACGCAATTTGGGGGGAAAGAGGAGTCTCGTAAAACGTTACGATGCGTTACAAGGGCAGGAGGACGTCTTGCTTACAGCACGTTGTTTTTTAATTAAAAAAAATGTTGATGTATTTAGTGAATGTAAACAAATATAAATTTTATTTAGTATTATTACCGCAAAGGCAATTAAAAGTATTCCAAGGATAAAAACTATAATATATTTTTTTACGACTTTAGGTTAAAAATGCTCACTTGAGTATTACGTAACGTTTAGAGAGGGGGAGGGAGGGTACAGAAAAACGTTACGGTGCGTTACAAAGAGAGGAGGGGGTCACACATCTTCAAATATTGCGTTACATAATACTTGAACGCTCCCTTATTTGATATCCTTGTCATACGCATTGTGTCTCCTGCATTAGAGTCAATACTCGGATCTACTGTTTTGGTTTTAAGTACGTGTAAAAATCGCTAGAAATCATCTCAACTCTTGGCAGAAGTACATAAATTCAAGTGCTAAGACATTGTTATTTATACAGTCATATAAATAAGTATATAATTCTATTTATGATTTTTATCCCTATATTATCAGATTTGTAACGTGGTACAACCCTAAAGCGTGAGGCCTGCAAATTAGTATAGAAGATTGAGTACAAGAAGTGTCGGATTACAGCGTCCGACGGGCGAGGGTCTTGGCTCAACCTCTGCCAACTAAATATTTATTCTCTTCCTTACTTTCTGCATCGTATAAGTATATCCTTTGCTATAATTCTACAAAAAAAGCAGATGGATAGGTTGAGAGTTTACACAAATTATACTAAATATGCCGAAATGAGTCCAGATCTTGTGTGTTACGTAGATAAGTGTTTTTGGAATAGAACTCGATAGATAAAGTTATGAGTTGGAGGATCAACTAATTGTTTACCAACTGTTTGTTTAAAAAATCCCATTCTCCCTGCAATTTTCCCAATTTTTCTCTTCGTAGGAACTACTAGTTCCTACCTACTAGTACCTATCTACTGATAGGTATAACAGAAAAAAAACCGTTTTACAACAGAAAACCGTTCGGGCGTGATACGATGACCAGATAATTAATATATAGATAAATAGATATGAAAAACATAAACGTATGCAGATTGTTATTTATACTTCACTACATAGTATAAAACATAGTCGCTTTCTCTGTCCCTATGTCCCTTTGTATACTTACATCTTTAAAACTACGAAACGGATTTCGATGCGGTTTTTTTAATAGGTAAAGTGATTAAAGGAAAAGGTTTATATGTATATTTTATACACGTCTGAAGCCGGGGCGGGCCGCTAGTAGTTTAATCGTCGGTAAAGGTATAAGCATACCTACATTTCTAAAGTCGCTGATATTCGGCCTGGGTTAATTTTCATACAGAGGAGACATTTGTATTATTTTTAAGTTTGTGAGCTTATTGAATTTATTTTAATTCTTCATATTAATGAAATCTGTAACAAAAGCTTGTGATTTGTATACTTTGAGGCTGATCAATGGAATATAACTTTGTGTTAAAAATAAACAAAATTGTCATATTTCATAATGTTCTAAGCAAATTTAATGACGATCATAATATGCCTGTGAAAGTAAATCCATATATTAATACGTGAAGCAAAAACTTTGGACCCCTTTTTACGAAAATTACGCTGACGGAGGAGTATTAAATTTGGCACACTTATAGTTTATGTGTAGGAGAAATGCATAACGCTAATATTTTTCAATAATAACGCTTATAAAGTACATTAAGTGAATAAATAAAACATTACACGTACTACCATGCATTTGACATACACAAACAAATATATTGACGATAACGATTAAAGATCACAGATGGCGCACTAAATATTCAGGAAACAAAGTAGTTGGTGTTAAGAAATGAAGATGGCGTTCATATCAACAAGATATTAAAAAGTATCTTCACGCACATATCCCCGAGGAGGCAGAGGTACAACCAGGGCACCCACGACTAGCCGAAGACACTAAGTCCCACAATGTGATAGGTGACAAGCCTATCGCCAACAGGGCACATTTCCAATCCCGACCAACACTTTTTTTATTACAAAATTGGAAAAATTCAATTTTCTTTTTATTGGCCGACCCGGGATTCGAACCTGGGACCTCATGCAGTCAAGTCCTACACCCGGACCGCTAGACCACAGAGGCGATATTAAAATGTACCTATTATAGTCGAATTTCGACCAACGGGCGATCACCAGTACTAATAGGTACTTAATTGATCCTATAAGGACCACTTGCACGTTCGTGGGTTAAGTATTTAACACTGAGTCAGCGTCTAACTAGAAGTAAATCACCTTATATTTGACAGTTTAACTCAATATTAAATGTAACCTGGGAATGTGCAAATAGCCCTAACAGTATTTTTCAAAGCCCCGTGAAGTTGTAAAAACCGCGACATTAGCAACAAAGTAAACATTAAAAAACTGTATTTTAACAATAATTGATGCAATGAACGAATATGACTATGGCTGTGATTATGACTATAGCTATGATTATGACTATGATAATGTTCAGAAATATATAGATGTCAAATATGTGATGTGCACATAAAAATACTATATAAAAATTTAAAGTGGCTCAACAAATGTTACGTTACACAAGCTTGCTAATATTGGACTACTTCGGTGTATTAAAACAGTTTTCTCTTTTATCAAGGCACATGATACACGATATTATCTCCGACCGTCTGATGGCAATTACCATAGCATTCATCTCCGACTTCCATCGACAGGGCACGCTAAATTAGCGAAAAATAATCATCAAAGTGAATACCGCAAGCTCATTCGATACGCGGTACATGGATTATTATGCCAGTGTATTGCTTTTATTATCCTCCATACATTGATTACGTATAAAATTATAGATATTATAAATCACACCGCTAAGTACAGTCACGAATATAAAAACGATTAGACAAAATTGAAAATTCGATGGACTTTATTGCACCAGCCAGGCTTCGCACGGTTATGAAATATACATATAAACCTTCCTCTTCAATCACTTTACATACATGCATATCTTCACGCCAAGTCCCTTACGGGGTAGGCAGAGAGTATCGAGTGCCAGACCTCACGATCCTGACAAACCTGTCTTGCTTCCTTCACATTCATTACCCTTTTCATACAAACACGCCGGTTTCGGAGACTCTTGCCACCACCCTCGGATAATATCCGATTGATCTGATCGTGAAATGTCAGCCTTGGTCTCCCCGGGTACTTACATCCATGCACATTCGCATTGTATATTTGCTTTGTCAATCTTTCATCTGTCATTCTTTCCACATTACCGAACCAGCGGAGCATGCCCTTTGGCATTTTAACACCAACACTTTCTTTCAATCCCACTCTTTCTCGGATCTCACTGTTACGAATGCGGTCAGCGAGCGTTACACCAC
>NJDC01001854.1:35056-53784 GCA_002245475.1 Calephelis virginiensis | reverse complement strand
AAGCACATAATTTGCTAACCTTAGGGTTAGATCAATTTGTGTAATTTGTGCATTAACGTATTGTTATTTTAGCACTTGCCTGTGCTTGTGTTAAATTTTTATAAATTTTCTGTCTGGGGCGAGGTTTTTTCTTTTTTTAAATTTTATAGAAATTTGTGCATTATTTATTTTTAAATGAAAAAAATCAAATTAAATTATCGACTCTGTGGTGTAGCGGTCCAGGTGTCAGACTTGAATTCATAAGGTCCTCAGTTCGATTCCCGGGTCGGGCAACAAAAGAAAATGTGGTTTTCCCAATTTTCTAATAAAAAAAGTTACTCGGGATTACATGTGTGCCCGGGTGGCGATAGGCTTGCCACCTATCACATTGTGGGACATGGTGTCTTCAGCTAGTCGTAGGTGCCTTGGTTGTGCCTCTGCCTACCTCTTCGGGGATATGGGTGTGAAGATATTTGTTATGAAATATTATTTTTCAAATTCTGCGATTTTACTGCGTACAGCTCCTATGAATGTCTTTGTCTATGCACATTTATTTATTTAAAGAACAGATTTCAAACATAGGCTATCATCTACTCGTATATAAAATTCTCGTCACACATTCGTCGTCTCGTCTCACAGTTTTCGTTGCCATACTCCTCCGAAACGGCTTGACCGATTTTGATGAATTTTTTTGTGCTTATCTGGTACCTATGAAAATCGGCCAACATCTATTTTTCATCCCCCTAAATGTTAAGGGTGGTCCACCCCTAATTTTTTCTGCAATTTTCAGACAAAACTTTTTGTTTTTATTTTTTTATGATACAGCATATAAAAGTACATACAACCCTAAATTTTCACCCTTTTATCACCAACGCCTATTTTTTAATAGTCATTTTTTATCCCGGGTCGATAACTGATCAATCGTCATTTAATTAGTTATATGGCAAAACAACGTTTGCCGGGTCAGCTAGTAATATATATAGAATATACGCTAATGATAATAATATATAGAAATAGATATATAAAATACCGACTGATTCACGTCACGTCACGCTGGCTGATCGCGATTGTAATATCAGAGAAAGAGTGGGATTGCAAGAAATTGTTGATGTTAAAATGAGAAAGGACATACTCCGCTTGTTCGAACATAGAAATAGTGACAGATGAAAGATTGACAAAGTATCTGCTTACAATGCGAATGTGGATGAATGTAGGTACCTAGGGAGACCTAGGTTGACATTCCACGATCAAATCACTCGGATATTATCCAAGGGTTGTGTCAAGAGTCTACGAAACCGGCCTGTTTTTATGAAAAGGGTCATTAATACGAAGGAAGCCAGACAGGTCTCCCAGGATCTTGAAGTTTGGCACTCGATACACTCTGCCTGCCTCATAAGGGACTTCGCGTGAAGATATATATGTGTAATATTAGCAGTAAATAAGAAGCGAATTACTTTTATCAAAATTTGGATTTTCAAAATTTGCCATCATATCCAGAATGTTGATGATAGCATGGGGTGCTGAATGTACGAATGCCTGTAGAAACAGATACAGTTCCATTGGAGATGGTTCACGAGCTTTTAATATGGCTTCTCGAGTTCTATTCTCATCTCCCATTCGGGATGAGCAAACTGCTTCTATCCACCAAAATACGAGGTAACAGTACCTGAAAAAAACGTTTTCTTTAAAACTATACTCAAAATCTTAACCAACTTCCAAAAAAAGTTCTGTATGTTTTTGTTACCTCTGAAATTACATACATACACATCTTCATGCCAAGTCCCTTACGGAATAGGCAGAGAGTATCGAGTGCCAGACCTCACGATCCTGATAAACCTGTCTGGCTTCCTTCACGTTCATTACCCTTATCATACAAACACGCCGGTTTCGGAGACTCTTGACACCACCCTCGGATAATATCCGTGTGATCTGATCGTAGAATATCAACCGTTGTCTCCCCAGGTACCTACATCCATCCACATTCGCATTGTATATCTGCTTTGTCAATCTTTCATCTGTCATACGTCTGATATTGTTACTGGATAAACCAATGTCGATGATTTTTTTGCTTGATAGCCATATACCTACTTTTCGAATGACTGAGTTGACAGTTTTTAACGACTTGACCAAAAAAGGAAAGTCCGCGAAAATTGCGCGGACGCAGGAGCATAAAATTTGGCGCGCTTAAAGTTTATGCGTAAATGAAGTGCAGAACGCTAATATTTTTCAATAATAATGCTTATAAAATACATTGAATCAATAAATAAAAAGTTACCCACACTACCATGCATTTGACACACAGAGACACAAATATGTTGATAATAACGATAAAAAATCACAGATGGCGCACTAAAAAGTTTGGAAACAAAGTAGTTGATCTTGAGAAATGAAACCACTTGTCACGTCCTTGGCAAACTTTGTCGAAGCACTCACTACAGAGAACACCAAATCGCACTCGACGTACGTTTCGCCTCTACACCGAGGCATCCTCAGGAATTCGACCGTACCGTACAAACGACGACACACGAGAAATGAAGATGACGTTCTTATCAACAAGATATTAAAATTTGTTATGCTCAAATTTCGACCCATGGGCGACCACTAGTATAAATTAATCTAACTTAATTTTTTTTACATTCATGATTTGTTTATGATATTGGAAGGAAAACAAGTTTGCGGATTTCCTGATGCTAAGAAATTAACGCGGCCTAGAGACGCCAAAGGTGGTAATGGTGCGTTGCCAACCTGAAGACGGGATGTTAGGCCTTGAGTAAAAGTAAGATTACCGGTTACCTTATCCTCCGAACCAGAATACGTCAAGCACTGACGTTATGGCGGCAGGAATCCGTAAGGCGGTGGAACCAATCTGGGCGAGTCGCTGCGAAACTGTACCACCTAGTCAGATGTCAAAATGCTAGTGACGGTAAGCCTGTGCTCGCATGTAACGAACTGCCTGACAGTAAGTCAGACGGTCTATTCTGCAAGGATACCGGACCAATAAGTGAACAAGAATTAATGGGAATAACTGTAACCGGTTTCATAGTTTGTTCTAGCGTTTGGTTTGAACCGCAATGCCGGGGCTACACTATTGACCAGCCGGAATTCAGATAAAGATATGAAGGTACTTTCACTGACCTGCCAATAGCAACAACAGGAAAAACAAACACGCCAACAATTTGTTTTAGTATCCATATTACGTCATTATTTTGTAGAGTTACAGAAAAGGCCGAGTCTTCAGTCTGGAGACCAGGTGGTGGTGAGGCTAGGGTGAAGATCATAGCCAGAAGCGCTGGCAGTACCATCAGCAAGAGACAAAAAGCTGCCAAGCTGTTGATAACAAAGTTGAGTAGGTAAGTAGTTAGTAGTTAATTTGCCTCTTTCTGGGGCCGGTTAAAGACATTAGGCCATGCTGCCATGTCTTCCGTATTAATTAATTCTTATACAGTCATTAGTCACATATCTTCATCATAAAATTGTGATACAGACTTTAATATCAAATTAAATTTACTCTTACTTTAGTCCATATTTAAGACGCCTCTGTGGTCTAGCAGTCCAAGTGTTGGACTTGTTTGCTTGATGTCCAGGGTTCGAGTCCCGGGTCGGGCAACAAAAAGCAAATTTGGTTTTGCCAATCTTCTAATAAAAAAAAAGTTGCTCGGGATTAGATAGTTGCCCGGTTAACGATAGGCTTGCCACCTATCACATTGTGGGACTTAATGTCTTCGGCTAATCGTCGGTGAACTGCTGTGCCTCTGCCTACCTCTTCGAGGATATGGGCGGAAAGATACTTCCATATTTATTAATAAGACGGTAGCTGTCTTATCAATACCTAAACATAGATCAAACTACTTCAAGGTTTGAGTTGACATTTCTTTACTGCACTATAATGCAAACTATAGAACTTAAGCCTGGAAATACTTTAGTTTATGTTTATTAATAATATAGTTGAAGCTATACCGATCGTCGAGGCTCGAGTTCTATTACCTTTAGGTTCAGTCATTTAAATATAAAAAAATGAATATACTTCATTACGCATCTAAAATTACAGTATTAGACACATCACTTTTACATTGATATAATAAAAAAGTATCTTCAGGTCCATATCCCGAAGAAGTAGGCAGAGGCACAACCAGCGCACCCAGGGCTAGCCGAAGACACTATTTCCCACAATGTGTCTAACCGGGCACATATCCATTCCCGAGCAACATTTTTTTTATTAGAAAATTGTAAAACCCAAATTTTCGTATTGTTTAATTTGAAATATATACTTATTGATTATATTACATAATATTAAAATACTAGTTACTATCAATTTGCAGTATTTGATTCAAAAAAAAGCTTTTTTTTTTATTTTTCTATTACCCTCAATCTCGAAAATCCCGAAAATCTTGATTCGCGACCAAGATCTCGACCCGAATCTCAACATTATCTCGAACTGAGCAATCTTAATTCAGAAAAAAAACGCCAAGATCTTGCATCTTTTTCTAAGTCCTAAGATTGCATTCCCTAGCCCCATCCGAAAATATACCAATGTAATGTATGATTTTTTTTCAATTTTCTAATAAAAACAATGTGACTGAAATTCGATAAGTGTCTGGTTTCTTATGGGATGAGATGGCAAACAAGCATAAGATTTTTCAGACCGTGGCCTATAGACACATGGTTACAGGTGGTTCGCTGTCTTGTGACTGGTTGACTACAGATTGTGGGACTATAAGTAGGTACTTTTAAGTAAACGTGGACGCCCTGGTAGTTCAAAATACCGGCACGAAAACTACATGCTAAAAGTACATAATTAGCAAGAAGCTCACACGTTTGTAAGTGTGTCACAATGAACGACACGATTTGTAATATTGACTTGAAGTAAACTGAGAAAAAGTATTTAAATGAAGCTCAATAATTTGAAGATGTTGTTACTTTATTTATACCTATTTGCTACCAAATAACTATTTGCCAAAAGTATGGTGAAAGTTGACAATAACCACAAAAGTGACATTAGAAAACGGAAAAAAAACATCTTTCCTATTACATACTCCACCAGTGGGGTTGTCACTGGGTAAGGTTTACATCAAATACTTAGCTGTCAAATGACGTGTTTTTATTTGATATCTCTATTATGTTTCTATAGGCCACAAGACAACATGTACACTTTACCCAGTGATGATAACTGAAAAGATACTGAATAGCCCCGCTGGGGATCAAACCCGAGATCTAATGAAGTCAAGTCAAACACCGTATCGCTAGATGACAGACAAACTTGTATAAATTATTATGCTCAACTAAATTTAATCGCTTCACTGGCTTAGATACTAATAGAAAACTTACTCACGCATCATCTCCATTATGAATATGTTCATAGACCAGTGCGAAATCAAAACAAATGACCATTAAATAAATTATCAGTCCGCCACAAGATGGAAGCACTCGGTGGAATAACAACGCTTGCCATGCTGGCAGTTTCCACCCCAGAATATCACCAGACACTTCATGATCCAACTCGCATAGAACCATTACTGTCACTGTTTATTTTCTTCTACTCTTACATCGTATTGTTCTATTTTGTACTGACATGACACACGGATATCTAAACATGTGGTTGGCTTTGTTTAAGGAACGAGTAAATGTTATCTACCAGCACCCATTGATAACGCAGATACGAGATAAGATATCGGTCGGCAATAATTCTAGGTAAACTTTAATTGTGGCGACATGTTAGGCCTTAAAGAGTGTCGATTGGTTTAAGGATTTTGCATTTGTCAAATTTTGAGTTTAAGGTGTAAGCATGTGATGACCCCATTGCACGTTAGTGGATAGCGTAATAAATACGATAGCTAGATTATATAAATGATACTTAAAGTCAGACTTGGATGTAGAGTCCCGCAACAGCTTGTTCAGATTGATACGACCGCCATATATTGTACTGCAGATGTATTAGCAATAGGTAGTCGTGTTACGGGACTTACACTTACACTTAATTAATGATGCAATTTATTTAGAAACACTTGTACTTTCCACAATATACTTTATTATTTTTATGGTTTAGCCAACCGGTTTCGCTATACAAGCATCATCAGGGCTATATAACATGCTTGTATAGCGAAAACGGTTGGCTAAACCATAAAAATAAAAAATATTAAAATACATTGTGGAAAGTACAAGTTTTTCTAAATAAATTGCATCAAGAATGGAATTCCACCAAGCACTGACGATAAGAAATATAGAATCTACACTAAATTATGATGAGGAATAAGAACCTAAATGAAATTAAATTTATTCATTTGTGGAATATGTGTGTTTAAAAGTTGTTACAAAGATACTTAAGCATACCAACATATTCTACTACATTGTGGTGTGCAAAAATTTAATTAAACTTTTTTTAAAGTATTTACATACATAAATAGGTATATACCTAGAATGAGCCTGTCAAAAAATATATGCATTCTCTCTTTTTGTTAGCCTTCCCATATTTAAAGAATTATTATGATGTAAGTTACAAAGAAGCGTCTGAACTCAAATCAATTTTTAAAAGTAGACAAGAATAAAAAAATAACTTTTACCGCGCGGAAATTTCTTCAGCGCTTTTGAGAACACCACCAGTTTCTTGAATTACTTTCATGCTAAGTTTATTAAATTTGGTTTGGTATTTTGGTCATGATAGTGCAAAGAGATAGACTTTTAAATGTATATTATCAGAATAGTTAAATTTAACTCATATTGAATTTAACAAGTACGCAGCAAGGTAGCCACATTGTCTAGCAAAATTTAGACAGACCAATATTGTAAGGCTATGTCCAGTTTTTCTCATCACTGCCGCACCCAGAAATATAGATATCATTGGTTTATTTATTAGGTATAACTGAAATAGAACTTAGGCCATATCAATCAATCAAGCAGTTCATTTGGATATCAATTAGATCTGGCAATTAGGCTCCAAAGATTGACCTTCGAAAACGTCAACTTTAAGAGGCTGGCACAAGCAGACCGTTTGTATTAGATCTCAATTTATCTATAAATACTTGTAATAAAAATGTAGAAGAATTTTGTAGTAAAAAGGTTTCAAAATAAAATAGATGCAGACGTCTAAAAAGGGGCAGAAGGACTAATTTTTATCATTTTTATATTTTTTGTTTCTCTCTCTGTCTGTGTCTGTATGTATCATGACCGCGATTCACGCCGAATCTATTAACCGATCGTAACGAAATTCGATTGGGGTAGGTAGATTATATGCTACTTTTCAGTCGGCTCACTAAAGAGGATCCCCGTGGGAGAGGAGTAAAAGTTAAA
The DNA here is from genome assembly GCA_002245475.1 of Calephelis virginiensis. Classification (NCBI taxonomy): domain Eukaryota; kingdom Metazoa; phylum Arthropoda; class Insecta; order Lepidoptera; family Riodinidae; genus Calephelis; species Calephelis virginiensis. The sequence continues at coordinate 46,521 of NJDC01001854.1, read as the reverse complement.
ATTAAATTGGCCTATAATTTATTAGCGCGTAGTCCGACAAATTAAATAAATCGAAATAAAATTCGATCCAAGTTTAAGTTTCTATCAAGTAACATGCAAAAAGATTGGGCTTATTTTATTCAACTTGACTAAAGTTCAATAGGTTTTGAATAAGGTTTTGCGGCAACAAGGAAATTTCTGATGCACTCATTTCTTAAAGAATATTCGTGCACTTTAACCGAATAAAATGGTACAAAATGGTACCAACATTCGCTAATTTTAATAAATATATAAACGCATGAAATTAAATAATTACATACAGAAAACATTTAGCATATTTCGTCTCGATGATGCGAAAACCAAAGTGAAAACTTTCAGGTAGCAATTTGTTTATTTATTTTGATTGACAAATGGGTGTTGGGGGAAATACAGACACCTGTATTACAACTATCTATTTTTATTTAATTACAAAAGGTTGCCACTAATGAAACAGTTGTAGGACTAGGAACTTACTCTGTAAATGAGGAACTGTAATGTCAATTTGACTTTGAAGTTTGAATTTGATAATGATTATTAATGTCATTTGTCAACAGTCAACAAAAAGACAAATTTCAAACTCGAAAACACTTTTAATAACTTTTGTGATGAATTGAGTTTACTTAGTTGTTTTAATAATATTGTGAAATAATCACACATAACATTACTGGAGAACAGAAAGCCATTTGTGGTGTTAGTTTGTCCACGGACAAAATTTATTGCGATATTGTTTGTTTTCGTGTGAGAAATCTATAAATAGATGAGTAAAATTCAATTTAACCTTCAAACATGTTAAAAACTTTTCCACAGCAAATTGTAAAATGTCTAAGAACCTATAAATTCACAAAAGACCCCTTGCTCAAAATTCACAATGTTTTTAATATATGCAAGAATAGCGTTGGCAATAAGGCTCCAATATTAAATGCTCCAAGACATCCCCCAAAACCCAATCCGGACACTTCGCCAGCTATTGCTAGCAAATATCAAGTTATAACGGAAACTAATTCACCCATTATAGAAAATACAGCAGAAGAATACCAGACTGTAGAAAATTATCCCATTCTCAGTGACGAATTTGAAGGAATTAATTTAGAAAGTAGGTATTTAAAAAACGTTATCGCTTGTATCAGCCATGGCAATGAGATATTTTTGCATTCACATATAAAACAATAAATATGGTGCACTTTTTTGCCACTATAATGTAGACAGTAGGGTAAGCAGTAAATGTACTATGTGCAACACGCTTAAGAACCTGTCCTCAGGTTGATGAAGGACCATTCTAAAGTTGACATTTATTTCTTAACATCTGTTAATATATCTTCCTACAAGCTTTTTATTACTTCGTCTAATTCCCTCAATCTGCTATAGGGAAAGTGTAGAAGGAATTGAAGATTTAAGTTTACAAAGTAAATAAAAGTGTAAAATACCTAGTTGCTCTTTTTTTTTTAATAATCTCAAGTTGAATTGCTCAGGAAACACCTTACAAAATAATCAGAATCAGAAAATGATTTACTCACATTGACCCCACAAATGGTACTTGACATTTTTATTTTATAAAGTACCACAGGATCAACAGCGGACAATAGATACAAAGATAAAAATGCAACTTTTTACAGTGGCTTTTGTTATTCTTACTTAGATAATTAAAATAAAATGTATTATTTTAGGAGGAACCAATGGTGTTTTTGAAATTGATGATCTTGTGGAACTATTGCAAAGAGAAAACTCAAGAAACATATTTGTGGCTGCAGTACCACCAGAGATAAATTATGTGCAATACATTTGTATAGTCAGTGCCAAAAGCAAACGGCATATCTTGGCTTTAGCTGAATTTGTGAGAAAGGTGTATAAGAGAAAATGTTACAAAAATGACCACATCCCAAGAATTGAAGGAAAAAATTCAAATGAGTGGATGGCATTAGATTTAGGTATAGATAAATAACTGATATAATAAATATATTATATAAGTGAAAACAATCCATACTGCCATTAGATTACAACAGTAACTTACTTTAATGTTATCATTCCTGGGACTAAAATCTTGTAATTCCTTAGACCAAAGTAACTAAAATTTCAATCATGTTTTAATCTAACCTTGCCTAAAACATGGTCAATATTTTAGTAAAATATTGAGTTTGAATGACAACCTTGCAATATACATATATTCTTTAAATAGATTGTTTACTTAAAATATGTTCTTATTTGCAGGCAACATAGCTTTACACATATTTTCTGAAAATACAAGAAAAATGTACGACTTGGAAACACTTTGGTCTGTAGGTCCAGAATTCGATTCTCAGATCAACAAGACAAGTGACGTTGTCGATATGTTAGAGAATTACAGCTCATACCTCAAAGATTTAAAACCATTAGCCTAAGAAATAAATTTTAGAAATACATGAATATTAACATATTATTGTTTTATTTATTTGTGTTTGCTGTAATTGATGATTATGATGTGCAGGTTAATTGCTACGTGGTAGTGTTCTGTGACAACTTGCTAAGATGTCCTCCACCTTTGCACAAAAATTTGTGTGCCACTTTTATGCTTAGTCTAGCTAAAAACTCGACAGGATAAGTTATCTCTAGATAAGAGGATATATTTTCATCTAGGATCCACTCAACTTGATTAAAAGCAAACCACTATTTCTAGCAGAATCAAAGGGTGATGGGCAGATACATGGTAATCTGTCTTAGATATTTTTAAATACAAAAAAATATAAACTGTTTTAGGTTCAGGAATGTCATCGACATGAATAGATGAAGCTGATGAACATAGATTCAATGTTTGTAATTAAATAATAAAGTAGTGCTTATTTCAACACTAGAGCTTAAAATTAAATTCTTTTCAAAGTCTCATATAAAATGTTTTATTTCTGCTTTATTACATTTATTAAGAATACATAAAGTACGAATTACATATAACTTAATTACAAAATAGATTGCTTTGACATTTTTAACTTATCAAATTCAGTTGTGAGTTGTCACTTCATAAAAATAATTGTATTGTATTTAATACCCAGTCTAAAATTGTTCTTTAATAAAATAATTTCATAATTGATTCATTACGCTTTATAAAATAATTTGGCATAATTTCTTATACTTACTATAAGTATTGAATTCTAAATGCATTAAATGTTAAACATATAATAAAACTTACCTAACAAATACCACAATCACAAGATCATATTCAGTCAATGCACTTTCACATCCTAGTAGCCTTATAAACTAAGCAGCGTTTATCTTGGAAGCATCCTATGTGTATTAGTGCTTTATTAATTAAATATTAAAATGGAAGCCAATAACATACAAAAAAATCAATATGTAGAAAAAGTGTTGGATATTGATTCATAAGATGTAAAAGCATTTCTGTTGTAGATATAAGTATTCAACAACCTGTCCAACATAATTTTTTGTGCACTATCAAATAATTTAAGATACAATTATTTAAAAGTGTGACATGAAGGTAAAATTGGCAAAAACAAAATTGATACTGGATTTTTTATGTGGAAATTACTTTTGCATTTGTTTTACCTGAGTCATGAGAGAAGTCTGAGCAATAAGACTTAGCTAATTCCATTCTCACCCAAGAGTGGCACTATGAGATTGTACCATCATTATATACATTAGAGATAGTTCACTGCTCTACTTTTTAAAAAGTATCAACCACTAGAACAAAGAAAAATTACAGAATTCCAATTTTTTTTTATTTTGTACTAGTACTAGGAACATGAAACATCTGAAGGAGTAACGATTTACTGTTATTTAGCTATTAATGGATTAATCAATTACATATTCAGAATTACACATCGTTCAAAGTTCTCGGAGAAGTGAACTTTCTTTGTACTGTACCTTTTTAACACAACATGAATATACATTCATATGAAATACCTTCTGGTATCAATGACAATATCAACAGAAAGTTAGATGAAATTTACCTAAATCATGTCACTTATGCCATTCAAATATACAAAATAAGTTAAAAAACTCAGTGCAAATTTTTTAAATACAATAAAGATTCACAAATACTGTTGTGACTTCCATTTACATCCAAATTTGGTTTATTTAGGACAAGATGGCCACACTACGCCTTACCCCAGCTCCTGAATTAACATTATCTAAACTAGACCACTTTTTTAAGCCATTCTTGACCAGTTCAGCTGATATTTTATCCTCCATTACTCTAGACATTGCTTCTAACTTTTGTGCTCTTTCTTTGCTCAACGGTTCACTAGGAAAAGCTAAGTCATTAGCTTCAGCCAAGGTACGTAAGTCAAAATAATATTTAGCATATACACTTGATGGAACATTTATGTTAAATTGCAACATTTCTAAGAATTGTCTTTCTAATTCATTCATATCTTCCACTGTGATGTCTTTCAATATTTGACAATAGTCTACATTCCATACAGCTTGGTCGTCCCACACTTTACTTGCAAGTAAAATGGCACCCAAAACTATCCTCTTCCAATTTGAAGGGGCAATATCCAATTCAGCACAAATTAAAAGCCGCTCCAAGTAAACTAAAGTTATAATAGCACACTCTGCTGTTAACTGTGCTGCATTAAATAGCGTTCTTACAAATTTATAGATTTGCTTGTGTTCTGGATTATACCTATCATAGTCTTCAGAGACGCCATCCTTACTGAGAGGGTGCAGTTTCTCATCAAATATATCCAATCTCCGTTCTGACGTTCTATTTTTAATGTGGTAGTAAATAGCTAGTGCTACACATTTCACTGTATTTTTTAAATTAGGTTGAGAAACTGTACTATCATCTAAGTATATAGTTGAACAGGAACTGCTTTTTTTCAATTTATTATCTGCTATTTGATGTTGACTACGTTTTCTGGTAATGCCATTCTCAATAGATGCTTTAGATCTCTCCATAAAAATTGTTCCTGCGATGGGATCTTGTGAGGGATCAATATCACCATCATCAGGTTCTCTTTCACTGATGTGTTGAATATTATTAGAGCTTACTTCACCTTCTGGTAAATAATCTTCTAGTTTAACAATGTCCTTTCTTATAGGAGATGGGCTTCGGTAGCAACAGCAACTGCTTTGGTTGCCCATTATTGATTATCACCACGATCGTTATAAATAGTTTATCATTATTCGAGTACACGTTATAACACAATTAGATATAATGCCGAGTTAGTAGTGAGACATAAAAGGCCCATAGTATCTAAAACAAAAGGTATGAATATTTTATTATTTAAATCATGTGACTTAAAACTGGTATAAATAAAATATTAATTCTCGTTTGATGTACCTTAATATTACAAAATCACATCAGTATGTAAATTAAACCATAAAAAATTAAGTGCAAACCGCTGCAATGTACATTTTTTACCCATGACCCATGTTACCATGACAGTTCCTATTTTTTTAATCTGTACAGTTGAGTTTAACTTCAAGTTGCAGGAAAACTGTTGCAGTTGCAGGAATGCATATATAATAAAGGACTTTAAATCGTTAATTTTTCTTAGCAATTATTAATATAGCTTTAAATAGGAAAAATACACGCTAATCATTCTTTCTGCAAGAATATGTAAAGTAGTAGTATTTGTTTTTCTTTTAAAATTGTGACATTACACCTAAATAGGTCAAAGTCTGGTGAAGCTGTAAAATCTTAAGGCTAGCAACACCTTCGTAATTTCAAAAAAAGAAAAATAATGGACTTAACTACGGAGTTTTGGCATGGTTTTGGCGCCATTGTGAATGAAGATAGTCGTAATTTTTTCACAATTATTGAATTTATAGTAAATTAGGTGTTAAATTAGTTAATTTTTTGTGGGAACTAGTTTAATTTTATTTAGTGAAAGTGCACAAATGAAATAAACATGAAGAAATTAGAGTATTGTGAATTTCCTCGGTGCCGCCAAATCTTCCAAAGTGAGCTTGTGTAAAGTGACCACTGCTTTACTCAAGACCCTGACGTGACTTTGTGAATTGTGACTAATGACTATGTAAGAATTAGTTATTACGGAAGACGTAGCAGCATGGCCTAAAGATCTTAGCCGGCCCCAGAAAGGGGCAAATTAACTTAAAAAAAATAAAATAAAATTGGACATAACTACCTGCAAAAAACAGTGAAGAAGGAAACTAAAAGTTTCACCCGGAATTTTAATCCTCAGCTGTAGCTCTAATGGTTAGAGCATTCGTCGCTTGAAACGAAAGGGTATATATAGGGCATAAGTTCAAATCCAGTATGGGATGAAAAAAAATTCGAAACAATTTGTACAAGAAAAAGATTTTTGTAAACTGTCAGTATAATTGTGATACTGACACGTCTTGTCCAATTTCATTCTCTTATATTTATTTTTTGTAAAACAGGAGACAAACGAGAATGAGGGTTATAAGTGATCACTGTAATGCACTAATAATTGAGTTGAAAATACCGCCCTCGGTTACTGGTTCAACAAAAGTCGAAGAAATATCGTCGGAATCGCACGCAAAAGGATCGAGGATATCGTTCCAGTCACGTGACTGGAACGATATCTCCAGTACGTAATATGTAATAATACTGACGTATGAAAGAATTAATGACGTACAAAAAACAAGCAAACTTGAATCATGAGATTGCAGCAAAGGCTTATATTAGAGTACACATGATTTAAATACCTGTAAATTCATGCAAGACAATCAAAACAGAAACGCTTCTTATAACGCCGAGCAAAACTGAAATAATATCACTATAAGACGTTAGATATGACTTTTTACTAAGTAACTTTTTTACTTGAGATCAAGAGGTAAGGGACCTGAATCTACTTTAACGATTAGTTTTTTCAGATTAGTGAGTTGGGTATCACTGATTAGTAATACTCAGTATATTAATTCTTAGTATTTTGTTATTAAGCTCTAACGCTTTATCCGAAGATACGACTCATTTGTGGGAAAACAAAATAATTTCACAGTGATTCTCCATAATTGCGGTAGAAATTAAGAATGAACCCATCAGGTTTTTGGCAAGACATTGACTTTTCGAAAATGACAGATAGAGTCAAAAGGAAGGACCTGCAGAGTTACTCATGAAGCTCGGTTCATTAAATATTGGAAATTGGAATCCAGTAAGTCATTTTAGGTACTAGGCACACAACACTCGTGAATTATTGACATTTAGTTTATGGTAAGCTAAAAAATATTTTATCGGATTCTTTGAATTTATTTTATAACTAAATGTTAATAGTCCACTAGTACTGTATTCAGATGTCCCCAAAATTACATATACCATTCCAATTTCCAATTCACATGATATCGAGATTCAAGAGTAACTCGACTGTTGCAAAGGAGCCCCAGCTCATAAGTAAGAACAGTAGTGTAAGTTGTCTCACATTGAACCAGGTAAATTTCACAGGCTCGTAATGGTCTTGATTTTCAAGCAATGCTTTCATTTTTTGTGTCAAGTTAGCAACTTTAATTGTATAAACATTTAGTTTTTATGTTTTTATTAGTTTCAGTGTAAAAAAAAATAATTAAGCAAAAATGAGTTTTGGTTCAATGAGTACACCAGGAGGTACACATTTAACCGGGGTATTTTCAACATTGAACCACCTTATTTACCTACTGTGTTCTATTTAACTTGTACAAGACAATACTTTTGTTTGCCATAAAAAAGAATGTCATGCATTATTTTTTTTAATTTATTAAAAGACAACCTTTTTACATAATAATTAACACAGAACCAATATTTTACTTGGCTTTTTATTTATCCATATCTCTTAAATTCTATGCAATTAAACCAAGTTTTTAATTTTTATAATGAATAGTAACAAAAAAACAAATAAACGCTCACAAACCATACCATCCATCCATACCATTACCATCACTACTGCATAACAATTCAGTTCATGTCATTTATCTAATTATGTATGTCATCTCTAAATTTTGTCTTGTTAGCTTTATTATTAGGAAATCAACCGATGGCCACCTTACAGAACCATTTGGCATTTCCTAATGGCAATCACTATTGGGCTATTTTTGATGGAATCTTACAGCAGATCAAACTACTGTCGTTTCTAGTCGTAAATACTCTGAAATATGACATTAACAAACCAAGAAAAGAAATCACTACCAACCTACATAAAACACAAAACAATTATTTCGATATCTGGAAATTAATTAATAGTTAAAGAGATGATTGCATCCTAGTTCTCTTGTCCTTTTTTTACTTGATGAGTGGGCTAAAATGTGACCGATTGACGTATGAGTTATAATGTCAACAAATTGGATTCAACTCGCCTAACTGGCGAAATATCACCCGGTGCTAGCAACTCCGTTTTTTTTTTAAACTTGTGACTGCAGGCCTGAAAATAATACCATAGGTGTTAGGTGGGTGGTAGGGATGTAACGGGGTCATTAAATTAATAATTATATTGGATCTTGAGTCGGAAGCGGGATTTTGAATTTCATTAATCGGAAATCGAAGGCAAGGAAAGAAAGAGATACTTATGTTTTATTCATCGACCATACATCCCAATAGACGCCGCATATAAGGCAACACGGTTCTGTCAACACATAAGTGTAATTATTCTAATGTAGCAAATTCAAATTCCAAATAGCTTTTATTACGTAGATCTATATAAAGATTCTTGTAACGCGTCTATATAATTCTAAAAACTACATATTATATAATTCGTCTATATAATTCTAAAAACTATATATTAGCTTATTACTTAAAAAAATATGAACAGTATTGACCAGGTTTGTGACCTGTTAACAGTGTCGCGTTATTGTATAAAAAAAAATAGAAATAAAATGACTGTTTATTCAATTAAACGGTAAAGACAGCCGCACTTCAAATTACCGAAAAGATGGTACAACTTTCCGCAGGTTAATTAAAAATACTAACATTCATAATTACATTTTAAATTATTTAATGTGTATCGGAGTTCATCATAATATACTGGTCAGTTATGGTTAGATGCTAGAAGATAGAATTGGTTTCCGAATTCCAAATTCCAAATACAGTGTATTAAATCTCAACATTATGCAGAAGATTGTTTTATACAGTTTACGCCATTGCAGCTTCATGACAATGCTAGACCACATACTGCACAAGAGACGGCTTCTCAATTAAAAGAGCACCAATTGGAATGTAAAAAACATCCACCTGAACCTAACTCCAACAGATTACTTTTTTTTTCGAAATTTGGATAACGTTTTGCAAAAGACAAAATTTAATTTTGATGGGGCAGTCCAAACCACGTCCAAAGATTTTATTGATTCCCGTTCGAATGGATTTTTAGTAGAGGTATCAACGAATTAGGTATCTATGAGATGGCAAATGTGCATAGGAAACAATGCTTCATACTTTGATTACTTACATAAATATATTTCACTAAAAATATTCGACTTATGTTTCTCTCCTACAAAACGCCAATTACAGATCTTAGGATCTAATATATTCAAGTACGGATATTACTCTCAACCGCAAAAATGTGTGACCTAGAGACGTTGAGTTGCATAGCTACGATGTGACGTGCAATAACAAAATGCGATATAATCCGTTACATGATCGTACCTACTTTATAAAATAAAAGGCATATCGATAAAATATTTTGTTCGTATTAAATATGCCTCATCCATAATTTTACATATCTGTTTATAAATATGACGTTTTATCATTGCAAGGGCCAATAAGAAAGCAGTTCCTCGCTTCCCCGCACCTCAGCTATTTTCCAGAATTGTTTCAAAGCAAAATCATAAAGAATAGGCGTCTATTGGGATGTTTGGTCGATGGTTTTATTTAAGGACCACAGTTAAGAACAAATAAAAACGCCAACAATAGACACCTTTTATAATTCTATTTAGATTCTAATAAACACAATAGGTTACACAGAGAATGAAAATAAAACTTATTTTAATGTATTGAAACTACAAGTAACCGTAATACCAAGTTACGAATCGAAACCTAGTTCTTTTTTAAAAAGGTAGGTCAGCTTCCGAGTTGCTCCCTTAAAAAAATCATCAATATCTGACAAGTGATTGTGATACTCTTCAAATATATTATACATCTGTAGTGGTTCTTGCAGCCTTTGTTTCATATTAAATTCATATCATATTAAATTTCATCAAAATCGGTTCATCGATTTAGTCGTAAAAGCGTAACAGACAAAAAGACTCATCTTATCTTACTTTATACTAATGTTACGAGTGCGAAAGTTTGTATTTTTGTTTGTTACTTCTTCACGCAGAAACTGCTATATTGATTTTCATGGAAATTGGTACACACATAGAAGATAACTTGGATTAACACATAGGATAGCTTTTACCCTAAAAAATGTTCCTGTGGGACCATTAACTACGTGGGCAACACACCGGCAACAGCTAGTTTGTAATGTTAAAGAGATTACTAAATATTATTTAAATTCCATTCCATTCTAGTTTGTAATATTAAAGAGATTACTAAGTATTATTTAAATCCCAGTCTCGGGTTTAAGTTACAAACCACTTCTAGAATAAATTGGTACCTATAAGCCCGCCTCGGATCACAATACATTCTAAAAGAAACCAACAAAATCTGTTCGATTTTGCAAGAATAATCGCGTATATATGCGAATCGTTAGCCCTCTTTTTGGAGTCGTTTTATTAATATTTTTCCAATTGCAGTTAAACTTTTCATTTCAAAAGCAGTGAACCAGCTTATAACGCGTACCTAGTTCTCTTACTGTTCTATGGAGCGTTCAAAATACTAAATAGGTAACTCTGTCTACGCCAATGAATAATATTAATAGGTACCTACCTACTCTTTAGCAGGAGGTCTACGCCATATAGGTATGTATAATGTAACCTAAATCTATGATCTATGCCAGTCTACTCAAAATAGGTAGCTGTGATAGATAGTAAAGAATTATGTACCTATTGTAATTTGTAGCATTGAGTAGCATTTAGGTCCGTGATTTAGGTAGTTTTTTCCCGTCCATACAGCTCGTAATTCTTATTTTTAATCTGCATTTGGACCTAGAAATTGGAGGAACCATAAATATTTTGATAGGTATATTATTATAATATATAAATTATTTATTACACTCTTTGGTTGAGTTTTGGCGCCATCAAGAGAAAAGATGGTCGAAGTTTTTTCATAATTATTGAATTTCGTGTTAATAATGAGTGAAATTAGTCAATTTTGGTGGCATTTTGTACAATTTTGTTCAGTGAAAGTGCACAAATGAAATAATCATAAAGAAATTAGCGTATCGTATATTTTCTCGTTGCCGCCAAATCTCGTTACATGATCTTATGTAAAAAGGCCACCGCTTTACCCAAGAGCCTGACTTATTGACGACTTACGACTGATGACTAATTAAAATTAATTGAAATTGATATAAAATTTGATGCAAATATCTATTTGACTAATGGCTAAATACTAACGTAGTGGCCAAAACTTAAAGAATGAATGACTCTTTGGTTCAATATGGCTGCCGTTTTTCGATAGGCGCATAGGC
>NJDC01001852.1:24692-50637 GCA_002245475.1 Calephelis virginiensis | reverse complement strand
AATATCAAGTGAAGAATATTATGGATACGCAAAGGAAAGCTACAGCGTTAAAAAAACCAAGCGAGTCTGCTATTCTATATTATTTTGTTTCTTCATCAACCGACTCGAAAAAAGTATGTTATTTTTATAAAATTGGAAGGCAAACTGCAGACGGATTTCCTGATAGTCAGAAATTCACGCCGTCTAGATACATCAAAGGCGGTATTGGTACTTTGTCAACCTGATGCCGGGATTCGGGATGTTAGGCTTCGGGCAAACGTAAGCTTCCGGCTACCTTACCCTCGGAACCTGAACACGTCATGACGTTATGGCGGTAGGAATAGGTAAGGCGGTAGTACCAATCCGGGCGAGTCGTTGCAAAAGTCTACCACCTAGTTTCTATGTTATGTATGTCCTCTTCCCAATTTAAATGATCAATTTGCGACTTGCGACTTATCGTCGCACCAAGTCCCTTACGGGGGGGGGGATAAGTTTCTAAGTACGGAAACTATACATAATATTTGTTTTATGTTTGTAATAATATTTATAATAATTAGGTCAAATATAAACTTATTTTATACATCTTAATAACATTGTACTGAAATTTAAATCGGTTTTTTGTTTTAATTCGCAGGATCTTTTCATGCCGCGTTCTGATACGGTGATAGCTTTTACAATTATATATATACGTGTCTACGGATGGATAGGGATCTGATTACGGGAAACTACCCGGGCAAACTGCTGCGCGTCACTCTGCCACCAGTGGTCTTATTGGTAACGACTCATGTAGGCTACGCTCACCTCTTCCGAGTTATTTCGTAGCGAAGCAAGTGGCCTTTTCTACAAAAAGGACTCAAGCCAAAGCTCGAAATAAAAAAAAATATGTGAACAATCAGCCAACAAACATACAGAGGCAACCGTAATCTATAAGCACTATAGATGTTACAGGTGTGGCAATATCATGTGGCCAATGTTCGGCCAATTGATAAATGATTCGTCCAGTAGAATGAGATAAAACATACACTTGAATTTAAACTCTTTGGGTTTTTCTGGAATCAGTTGACAATAGAACAAGTTATTATAGATTCGCAAGGACTCGCTTCAATTGGCATCAACGCCATACATATTCGTGCATCCATAACATTCTTCGCTATAGGAGTTATGGTGGTATCATGAGGCAGAGGGGAGAAAGTTCAACTGGACCGGAACACAACACTGTCATCATGTCGTCAAGAATAAGTAAGGCGGTGGATCTGTACCTGGACAATTACTACTAGGGATATTATGATGATAGAATAGATAGATAGAATAGAATTCGCTTACTTTATGCTTAAGGGCCAAAACACAAAACTGCGTTGCGGCGCTGCGGCGCTGCGCCACCAGAATCGGCATTAGCGTGACTACGCTAATGCCGATTCGATTTAATGAATGATCGATTGTAACGACGTGGCACTATATATTTATTTTAAATTGAATAATATATTTTTAATAACAAATAAGTAATATGTTCTCACCATGGTCCATGGTAGAGACATGTCTATGACGCCGTAATCCAAACCGACGATTTTAGCGGCGCAGCACCGCAACGCGCTTATGTGTTTTGGCCCTAATATTCGCGTAATTTGCCAAGTTGTTCTAATAAAATATTTATGATACGCTGGAGAAATTACGCGTAACCCGTAATAAATACTATAAATAGAATGTATGAGAGAATACGTTGCCCCCGCCTCATCTACAATCGCATGGAGTCACCTTCACCTTGTCGATTGCTTCACCCAGCCGTGCAATAAATGCGTAAAAATCACTTATTACTTAACTAAATTTGGGCCAAGTTCATCGTGCGCTTGAGTTCTCACCTGTAATTTGCGACTGCTAGTTACGACACGCCACACCGGACATCTGAAGTTACACAAGTATTATTAACATATAAATCACAAATTTGTACTCAATCATTCCATTTGATAAACTGTTACGTCATAATACGAAGATGTCTAATAGTCTAAGATCCGAACCTAAATAGACCTGCACCGAGCTGATGATCGAATGAAACATTTTTTTAAATAAATTTAGTATGTTATAAAATAATTTAAGAATGGGTGGCCTAAGAAAACATTTTAATAATATTTTTAATTAACAGTTGCAATATTAATAAGAAGAAAATGGGTAGCCCTTTAATTACCAGCATTGCAGGTATAAACGGGTATGTCGATGACAGTAACTTTTAATTGATTGATAATAAAAAAAAATATCAACATAAAGGCTGTTTTGCTGTGAACACGTTTGTATTGAGATGTCTGCAAAAATAATCCAAAAAATGGAAAATCTTTATTTAAAAATAATTGGAACTATGTACAGGATTTATTTGCCAACTCATTTTAATGTGATTTCTAATATAAAGAAAATATATCTTCACGCCCACATTCCCGAAGTGGGAGGCAGAGGCACAACTTGGGCTCCCACGACTAGCCGAACAGTTAATTAGTTTTTTTTTATGATATTTGAAGGCAAACAAGCAGTCGGATTTCCTGATGGTAAGAAATTCACGCCGCCTAAGGACACCAAAGGTGGTAATGGTGCGTTGCCAACCTGAGGCCGGGATGTTGAGCCTCGAGCAAAAGTAAGTTTACCGGCTACCTTACCCTCCAAACTGGAACACGTCATGACGTTATGGCGGCAGGAATAGGTAAGGCGGTGGTACCAATCCGGGTGAGTAGCTGCTAAACTCTACCACCTAGTCAAATGTCACGGTGTTAGTGACGGTAAGCCTATGCTCGCCTTTTACGAGCTGCCTGGCAGGAAGACAGATGTATATTCTGTGTAATATGCATGCAAAGTATTAGTTATTAAATAACAATTAGTCCCCACAATGTGATAGGTGCCAAACGTATCGCCAACCGAGCACATAATGTCCACTCCTAGGCAACGTAATTTTCATTGGAAAATTGAAAATTAACATTTACTCATTTTTTTTGTTGCCCGACTAGAGGATCGAACCCGGGACCTCAACACGTCAAGTGTGACGCCGAACCGCTATATCACTAAGGCGATATAAAATTTATTACAAATTATATTTAATTCTATTATCAGCTCGGTATCGGTCGATTGTACGTTCGGATCTTCAAGTATAAAATACATCAGTTGTCACACCTATTATTTCGAATGTATAATCAAAAATATTATGGCGGCAAAATTAAAAAAACTAGAAAACTAACCGAGGTGACGAACTTCTTGCCACTTTGATCTTGATGTATACTGACAGTCTGTATAGGACAAAATAAAACATTGTTTTAGTTATTTTTCTTGCAACTCTGCTTTATATGAACTTTCTCCTGACGATTGCTAACACAAAAAATTATTAGCAAAATTGGTCCATCCGTTCATGCGTAACGGGATAACCAAAGAAAATAGGGATTTCTTTACGTATATATACGTATAGAAAGCAAAATACATTTTTTGTTGCCGACCAGGAAATCAAACCCGTGACATCATAAAGACAAGTCCAATACCAAACCACTAGACCACTGAAATGGTATTATAATATTTAAAAAAAAGCAACTTCATGCCCATATCCCTGAAGAGGTAAGCAGAATCACAACCAGGACACCCACGACTAGCCGAAGACACTAAGTCCCACAATGTGCATGTGTGCCGAGCAATATTTTTTTTATCAGAAAATTGGGAAAACCACATTCCTTTTTTGTTGCCCGACCCAGGAATCGAACCCGGGACATCATGAAGACAAGTCCAATACTAAACCACTAGACCACTGAGATGGTATTATAATATTAAGAAGTATAGATCCTCTTAACAACCCAACATAATAATCATGACGACACTAGTCAGCATATTTAGTCAACATTTGAGACAGCAAGGTTATATTATATACACGTCAAATTTAACAATTAAAAATTATAAGTCACAAGTTTGAGGCGTTGAATTTTAATTAATTTAATTAATTCACTAAAAATAATTAACAACCAACGAATGAGCAATAACAATTAGGAATTAAGATTAATTATAATAAAACTAATATTTTTACAAAGCGTAATAAATTATTTTTTTTGTTATTTTAGAGTTCCATAGCCGAATGACAAAAAGTGAGTTGTCCATTTGTATTTAACAGCTGTTTTATTCCTAGTGCTAAAACTACACAGTTGATAAATTGAACTAATTAGAATGGGTATATGATTTAATTACCGCCACCATTATATCGGTGCTGGTCATTATCGTGCTAGAGGTCAATTTTGTAGTAAACTTGCCAATACCGTAACTAGCCTGAAATCATGCGGGTTATTATATGGAAATCTGATTTAAGTTTCCCACGCGCTATCATCGTCTTTGGTGTCTGTTTCTCCTATCAAATATAATTAACCTCTATAATTTAAAAATATGTAAACTTGATGGTAGAGGCCTCTCTCTTTAAACTCTGACTTATTTTTAAGTTGACATTATTCAGCGTTTAACAGTAACCTATCTAAAATAAGAGATATAGATACTATAGATCAGATATCAGGCAACCATTGTTATTTTTCAATAACTGTTCTATCAAAAATGTCTTAACTACAAATCTCTAGCAGGTCTATCTCTAACTGCAGATAGGTTTGTTGAATTTGGCCTATAGTCTTTCTTACAGTGTAATGTACTGTCGTCAAAATATTAAAAACTTTTTAATATGGAGTGTTAATTTAAATTATTTTTATTTGTTTCCGTAATTCCATAATCCGCAAGAGAACGAGAGTAACCGTCCTATAGTCTAAGAGCCGGTGGGAGATCAACCTTCACCGATCTGATAACCAGATGACAAATATTTTTTATCAAATATAATTTATAAACAAATATGCATATAATTACTTGCCTATCTGAAAGCGCTCATGGCCATTTTTAATTAAATTATGTATGCTTTAAGTAAGTTATTTTGCAGGAAGTCTCTATGACTGATTTTGTAATAAAATAATCTAAAATTTGATATAACTTTCGATAACTTAGCAGAACGATGAAGTCATCTATATTGACTTACCTGTTCACATCTGATTGCCAGGTACAGCTATACACAAAAATGAGTAGGCAAGCCTACTGAGGCATATTCTGTGTGTTAAAAACTAACAGTGAAATAAAATTCATTTGGTTACCAAAAGAATGAAAGTGCTGGAAAAAAAACGATTAAAGTTAATTTAATTAAAAATAGCCATGGGCACTTACAGATAGGCAAGTAATTATAGGCATATTTGTTTATAAATTATATCTATAAAAAAATATGTCTCATCTGGTTATTACATCGGTGAAGGTCGATCTCCCACGGTCTGTTCTACTACTAGTCAACAGAGTCAGCAAGCTAAGGTTGCAATGGGCGGGCCTCATTGTTTGCAAAACTGCCTTGCACTGGAGGACGTAGTGTTGGACGACCTCCTACCCGGTGGACTAATGATCTGGTCAAACTAGTGGGGTGGGAGTCATGATGTTCACTTTGAATCTGACTGTATTACTAATAAATGCATAATAAGTTGCACCTTGTCTAAAGNGCGAGCGTTACACCACAGATTTTCCGTAGTGCTCCCATTTCGACCGCATTTATCCTACTTTCATGCTCTTTATGACATACCCAACTCTCGCTTCCATACAATAACGTTGGGATAAGCACAGAACTATGCAAAGCGAGTCTAGCTTTTTGACTCAAAACCTCGCTTTGGAATAGTTTACCCAACTCTCCATTCACACTATTCCCTGCACTCACACTCCTCTCTACATCTGCGGTGTACCTTCCATCCCTGCTAAAAGCACAACCAAGATAAACAATTTAGTTCACTTGCTCCAGCACTACATCATCAACCAAAACTCTTACATCCGTTCTGGCTAGGTCTCTTTCAAACACCATTATTTTGGTTTATAATATAGTATTTTTTTATTATAGTATGTATTACAATGTAATGTAATGTAGTGTGGTGTTAGAAAAATATCAAAAACTTTTTTGTAGAGAGCATCCATTTCAACTTTTGTCATCTTATACAAATGTATAGACTTAGGTACTACTAGGCTTAAGTTTACATAATAGTATATGTACTAGTTTAATGCAGAGTTGTAAAAATATTATAAACTTGTTGGTAGAGAGTGGATAATAATTTTAGCGGTTACTAAGAAAAACAACTGAAAGTATTCCAAAGTTTATTGATAAGACAGTTTAAGTTTAAATATATTTCCAAGAAAGACAAATCGCTCTTTAACATTAGCCATCTTATTACAACAAAATTTAGACTAAGGCTCTACACAAGGTTTAAGTTTACATAGTGGTTTGTATTACAAAGTGTTGTAAAAATATTAAAAACTTATTGGTAGAGAGCGGTCTCTTTAAATTCAACCGTCATTAATAAACATAGACTAGAGTACTCCAAGGTTTATTAATAAGACGATAGGAGTTATATATTTCCAAGAACGACAAATTTCGTAAGAATTGCGTAGTTGTTCTTAGATTTATCTGACATCTCCATGATTGCTCCTTGATAGTAATCCGCACGCAACAAAATATTTTATGGCCACAAACCGTATTTGATGTTATCAGAATAATCTCTTCACTAATTAAACGCATTTGTTTACCGCTAATGCTGGATTTTTATAATACAGCGGACAAATAAGCTGTCAAGCTAACAAAAGACAATCGTCGTCTAAATATAATACATACCATTTCATTTTCGGAGTAGATAGAGAGTATCGAATCCCAAGTGTCATGATTTCTATTGAAAAGCTTAGCAACCGCCATTTTAAATATTTTTTCATGTAATCTATACTTATAAAATAACGTTTCCTGGCTGACCGATTCATCATCGCCGAGCAAAAACTGTTATTGTTACAGCCATGAAACCTGGTGAGTGGATCGTTTTATTAAGCAGACACGCACTAAGAATGGAATTTCGGGGGTATTACCAAATGGGGTAAAATAGGGGTTGAAAGTTTGTATGGAAGACCGTCATTTTTTAAGTTAGAAACCTAAAACTTTATTTTTCAACTACTCATTAAAAATGTGTAGATACGTATTTAAGCGTTTCTGAAGTTCTTCATCTAAGGGGTGAAATAGGGGTTGAAAGTTTGCATGAAAGTCCTTATAAATGGGCTACAATCAGAAAATATATAAACTGCACCGCGAGCATAGCCGCGGGTAGCATCTAGTAAGGTATAGGACTGATAAATTATTTATTAAAAATACCATGCCTGGTGCATAAAGTGTAGTTCACCAAAAAAGTGTGCAAAATTATTTTTAAACATATTAGGTTTCGCTGGATCATTTGATGTTGAATGGGTGAACCCATTTTGAAAGTATATATTACCATCCCACCAAAAACACTTCATGTAAAATGTTGCCAAGACGAACACATAAGGTTTGCCCAGTGGAAAAAAACAGATGTCATGTAGAGCAAACACGGCCTAACTACACCGACCCAAACTTTTTTTTATCTTCTTTTTTTGGGGTGTATTTCTTGCACATCAGCATTGCTGGTTTGTTTTGCTCAATCTCTGTCTTTGCCTATTTTCTTTTGATGGTTAATTATTGATCACCATAAGCGATAAACCAGACTGTAGTGCTTTAGTATTAGCAAAGTCCCTGGAGCAAGGTAGTGTGTTTTGTAAACTGAACTTTATTTATGGTATATATTTCGGCTTTCTAGCACTTCAGGAAGTATCCAAACATTTTGATGATCAGCAGTATGTTAGTAAATTAGTGAGTGTGACAGTAACAAAATCTGTATATTTTAAATTGAGACTTCGTATGTTTAGTTAGTCTATTATTGACAACATATTCTAAGAAAATAAATATTTGGTACATCCGAAATTAACTATATGAGGGTTCAAAAAAACGACGGAACTATTTGAGATAAGGTAGGTACTGCACTTTTGGTTCGCTGAGCTTGTCTGGGCGGGAATAATCTTTACAATTTAAAGCAGCTTTTCTAAATCGCTATCGAAATTCGAACCAAATTATGTTATGCATATAAAGTCCTCAAACGTGACGTCACATGCGAGTATACTTTTATTATAGAGCGGTTTTTAAATGTAATTATAAAGTTGCGATATTTCGGGGAGTTTTAGAAAAGCTAAGCAATTTTTTCTTTGATGTTTTTTTTACTATGGGGCAATTTACACACAAAAATAATAACGAGTCACATACCTTATAAGATCGTTGTTTAAAACTCTTAACATTGCCCTTGGATAGTATCCGAAAGATTTGATCATGAAATGTCTACCCTATGAATTAAGTTTCCCCGGGTACCTACAACCATCCACATTTGCATTATATTGTATCTGTTTACCATAAGCACTATAAATGTTAGTGGTGCATTGCTATCCAACCACAAAGTGTAGAGAAAGTAATTTACGGACAACAGGGCTGATTACTTTTACAGACTTACACAATTTACAGTGTAAATAATCTTATTATATTATATAAATTCTTCACTAATCTCAAGAATTGCGTGGGCAAATATGTTAAACTCAACGGAGTAATTATTCCTTTTTCTAAATCAGTTACGAATTTGGGTGTCTGTATGGAAGAAACCCTTTCATGGACTTCCCAAATTAATGAAGTGAGTCGCAAATTTTTTGCTACTGTGAGTTCGTTAAGGAGGTTACGTAATTTCTTACCATATCCACTAAAATTGCTTTGTGTCAAACTCTTTTACTACCGTTAATTAATTATGCTAATGTATGTTATCCTGTTTTAAATAATTGCCTGCTTAAAGAACTTGAGCGTCTTCAAAATTTCTGCATAAGGTTCATTTTTGGTTTGAGAAAATTTGACCACGTCTCTGAATTTCGTTCAAGACTGAAGTGACTACCCATTTGTCTGCGCAGGAATGTTCATGTGCTTCGTCTGCTTTATTGTATTTTATTTAGTTCAGTGGTCCCTGTTTATTTCAAAGAAAGTTTTAATTTCCTTGGATCTCATAACCTACCTCTTCGTTCAGGGGATAATTTAACTTTATTAATACCGATACCATAAGACCATGTTTATGCTTCTTCTTTCGCTGTAGTTGCTGTGAAATTGTGGAACGACCTGCCTACACATTTTCGAAAGGCTGAGACTCTGTGGAGTTTCAAAAAACTTATTAAAAGTTATTACATGGATTTTTTTTTTTCAATTTAATTTATAGTATTCATTTGTTACTGTCTTACTGCTGTTGTCAAATAAATATATATTTCTTATATTTATTTCATTCATGGATATGTATTATTATATATTATGTAGTTTATGTATGCCTATATATGTTTATGTATACATATATGTATTTGTGTATGCATGTATGTTTGTATATTCTTATGTAATTATTTGTGTATTTGTATATTATTAATTTTATTTTGTAATTAAAATGTATTTTTATTCATACTCTGTTAGTTTTTTTGTATTGATTTACATTATTTTATTACTTTTATTTTTGCTTAAATTATGTCTAATATTTATTTTTCTCTTTAGTTTTGTTACGTACAAAGTTATTGTGTTCTTGCCTTTAATTTTATTTTGTAATTATTCGATTTCCTGTCTTTCCTGGTTGTCTGGTAGAGATTGCTTTGAGCGATAAGACCGCCATTTGTACATTTTTTTTAATATTTTGTTCTGATTTTTTATTCGTGTTTATATTGTACAATAAAGAATAAATAATAATGATAATAATAAATTTTGTAGTGTAAATTGTGTTAGTTTTAAGTCTGATTGTTTGTGGATAACAAGAAGGGATGGTATAGGTATCCGTCAAAATTACTCAGCGTGAGGCTTAAGCCCTCTGGTTGGTAACCCAATATTACCATTTGTGTTTTTTTATGATAATGGAAGGCAAACAAGCAGACGGATTTCGTAATGGTAAGCAATTCACGCCGCCTAGAGACACCAAAGGTTGTAATGTTGGGTTGCCAACCTGAGGCCGGGTTGTTAGGCCTAGACCAAAAATTGACCGACTACCTCACCCTCCGAACCGGAACACGTCAATGGCAAGCATTGGACGTTATGGTGACCGGAGTAGGTAAGGCGGTGGTACCAATCCGGGCGAGTCGCTGCGAAAATGTTAGTGAATGTAAGCATATGCTCGTTTTTTACGAGCTGCCTGTGCAGGAAGACAGATGGTCTATTCTGCAAAGGAGCCCGGATCAACACGGGGAATTCTGTATAGTTATTAAAATATATATACTGAATACTTAATAAACTACTCAATAAAAACTTACACTAAACAATGCAGACGTTAAATAATGAAGAGTTGAAAAAACTTCTAAATAAAATATAAAATCTAGTTGAATAATTATTAACATCAGAACAAGATATAATATGTTTGGTTTTTTGTTCCTGGCGGAAGTAGGAATAACATGTTATCTTTTAGTTTTTTTTTAACTATTTTATGTTGTACCCGCTAAACCGACGAGCTTCATACCGCCTTAGTTTGATGATATACTGAGAGCAGCGCCACCTACCGTGGCCAATGGAATTTCCCATCCAGGAATGGGTCCCATACAAAATTTTAACTAAATAGTTCAAGTCATAAACACACGTACATTAGAAACATATTTTTAAGTTTTCATAAAGTAAGTAAGTTATTCCCCGTGTTGGTCCGGGCGCCTTTGCAAAATAGACCATCTGCCTGCCTGCCAGGCAGCTCGTAAAAGCCAAGTATAGGCTTAGCGGCACTAACACCCTGACATCCTAATAGGTGGTAGAGTTTCACAGCAACTCGCCCGGTTTAGTACCACCGCCTTACCTATTCATGCCGCCATAACGTCAGTGCTTGCTGTGGACGTGTTCCGGTTCGGAAGGTGAGGTAGCCGGTAAACTTGCTTATGCCCGAGGCCTAACATCCCGGCTTCAGGTTGGTAACTCACACCATTACCACCTTTGTTGTCTCTGGGCGGCGTGAATTTCTTACCTTCACGAAATCCCTCTGCTTGTTTGCCTTCCATTATCATAAGAAAGCTTTAAACAGAGATCGGTTTCACAGTTATCAAAAGCACTTTTGGCATTTTTAGTAACCAATTGAACACGACAGTATTAAACACTGACATTATTTGAGGTGATTCACATAGCTCTGTTAGCTTAATATGATGAATTTAAAATAAAATTTGATATTCTTTACCTCTAATCTTATCTGTTAAGTATAGTACTACTACTTAAATTATGCGCTTCGGCTTCACACTTTTTACTCTTTTTAAACTTCATATTTTTATTTTTAAACTGGCCGACCTAATCTAAATTTAAGCGAAATAATTAATTATGTGTAATAAAAACTCTACATAGATATGATACAATTTATTTACAAACAGTTGTACTTTCCACAATTTATTTTAATTTTTAAGGTAAAAAATAAAAGACTAAATATTAATTATGTGCTATCTGTTATTTATATTTGCTATTTACTAATAGGTTTGAAGTCGGTGGCAAACATTAAACTGAAAACTATATTATAAGTAAGTTTTAAATTGGCTTGGCACCGACTTCAAACCCATTAAATTAAATTAAATGGCCCATATAAATAATAGGTAGCATATAATTAGTATTAACTTTTGATTATTTTTTACTTTATAGTTTTGAAATCGGTTTTTATTAACGTAGTTGTTTTTATTGTACACAGACACAGACCACATGACTATTGAAATCGAAGTCATTTTTTGCAGTTTTACAGTACTTAATAAAATTTAATACTGACGACTATTAAACTCATTATGACTTGTGCAATCCTGGATGTTAATATGTTTAAATTTTATATAGTGGCTTATTTGTTTTGATACAATGATTAGATATGTATGTACAACTATCACGTCGATTCAAGGTCTGATAAAGGCAACTCGAACTTTACATCAAAAAATTCCACTCACTGGAATTTATAATAATTTAGTCTAATCTACTGCATACATAACATAGTATAATATCACCTAAGTGACTATTACTTCAATAATCAGTTAGGTGAATATTACACGGCGCCGCGTCCCGAAGCGGGGTAAAGCGGATCACTTGTCGCATTTGCTTAAGCGTATTTCACATGTACCACAACCAAACCACATCGAAGCGACACAATGGGGTCAAGTACAGATTACAAATAATGTTACTGCAGTTTTGTACAATTGTGTTGTGGCACCTTCAAAACATAGATTTACAAAGAAAGAAAGAAGAAAGAAAGAAAATTATTTATTTGCGGAATATGTGTGTAAATGAGATATTACAAAAGTATTTAAGTATATCAACATATTCTACCATATTTTGGTGTGCAAATATTTTAATATTAATAAAAATATTATTAATTTACACTTTAACTTTTAAGCCAATTATTTATAGTTATAACTAGTTTAATTATTTGAATGGTGAAATTTATTTATTTGCCGAAAATGTGTGTTAAAAGCTGTAACAAAACACATTTGTTTATACCAACATATTCTTCATCTTCATATTCAACATATTCTACCACATTATGATGTGCAAATATTTTTAAAATTATACAAATTTATTATTAAGATTTATAACATATTATGTTTTAAACATTTGAACAAAATTTTAAAATATAATTGGGTTTAACCCTAACTACCATAAGCTACCACCGTTTCCAAGCTTAGCCAGTCAGGAGAAGAAACGACGAAACAAAGTTACAAGTTACAAGGCTTACATTGCGAAATCAACTTTCGTAGAAAAAAAAGTTGAGAGGTGTCAAGGGACACCCAGATGGAACGAAGTTCTCTCTCTCAATCTCTATCAATCTCTAGTAATCTCTATCTCTATCTCTCTTATAAAGAGAGACAGACAGAGAAACATGAAATAAAAAAAGAAAGTAAAAATATAAAAAAAAAAAATGATAAAAAAATAGAAAATTAAAAATTAAAAAAAAATTGTCCAAGCCGGGATTCGAAACCGGGACCTCATGCAGTCAAGTCCAACTACTGAACCGCTAGACCACAGAGCAAAAAGTGTCGTGACAACATTTTCGTAAGAATTTTTTCCGTCTAGCCCCCTTTCACAACGCGCAAAAAGGAACTTCGTTCCAAAACGCCTTGACTTATCAAACTCATGTGGTATGAAGACAAAAGATGCCTTGATGGAATAAACTCATGAAATTCGAAGACGTGCTTGTGTCTCTTTCATTTGAGATTTAGATAATATCATACGCTTGGTTGATAATGAAGACAAATTGTGGTTCTTGTGTAAATTCTACAATTCATTTTCTGTACGAAATTACACCTAACCAAGTGGCAATTACGTGATGACACGCCTCAAACAAGGCTGTGGTGCATTTGGAACAATCCTAAGTAACCTGTTGAAGACACGTACAACACCTGACCAGCTGAGCTACAAAATTACCTTAACTGCTTCTGCCCTCCGCGGCAGTATATGTTGCCGTGTGATAATCTCCTTATTCCCGATTGAATGCGCTAACACTAGAGCTTAAATAAAATGTTTTTTTTTTATAACAGATAAGTTGTTATAATGAATACGCTTTAAAGGCAATAATCCCAACGTTCCCGACCTTATCTAATGGAGTTTCAAACGACAAAAAAAATATTAAAGCTGCTATGAAATTTCACCGCTTTGATCCAAACTATATCTTGCCGTGACAATAATAAGCTTACCATGCGCACGCGTTGATGTCTTTCAGTATTTTTTTGTATAAAGATAGCGAATAAGCAGGTGGCTCTCCTGAAGGTAAGAGACAATCATTACCCTAAGACAGCATGGACGTTACTGGCGCGTTGCTTATGGCCATGACCTTTGGCCACCTGTGCAAGACCATCACAAAATACTGTAATGGTGAACACTATTATAAATCAGAAATAGGTGAAACCATGGTACTAACCCAGGCAACGTTTTTTACAAAACTCTACCTATTTCTATATTTCGTTTGCGCAACTTAACTTTTCATTAAAATAATTCGGGAGTACTACAAATTGTAACTGTATTTCATCATCTTTTAGAATCAAATTTAAAAAAATCATTTTGCCAATTCCGAGGCTTTGTTTTTACACTGCCGTGGTGAGCAACCTTGAAAAAACTTCGGATGTAGTGATTATCGTTCTGTTATTCCGGTGGATCCTTAAGCGAGAGAGATCAAAGTCTGTTCCACTTCTCCATTTTGAACAGTCTTCGGCATCCCTAGACAAACAAAACCTTACACTGAAAGTATTAAAATAATAGAGATGCTAGACACCGTTTGCATGTTCAAATTACGCCATAACTAGCGGCCCGCCCCTGTTTCGCACGGATATAAAATATACGTATAAACCTTCCTCTTCAATAACAATAATAATAAAATCCGTTGCGTAGTTTAAAAGATTTAAGCATACAAAGGGACATAGGGACAGACGAAGCGACTTTGTATTATACTATGTAGTGATATGGCTCTAATGCGATATGAAAGAGGGAAAATCAAATGAACACACTTTTGCATTTAGTATATTTTTTAATGTATGAACATTACATGCTACGATTGTCGGTGCACATTATATCCACTAATTAATTCATTCATTCATTCATAGTTCACGTCCGCCGCATCACTCATCGTATTTAAATCAAATAATCTAGTAATTCATATTTTTTAATTACCAGTAATTTATAATTTGTTTTTAATGGAATCGAGAGAAAAGATGTATGCCATTTTTTGGATTAGGTTAGGACAAGCATTCTTGGATTAAACATTAAGTACACTTAATCCAATAATCCTCAAAAAAATATTGGATCACATACATATTCATAGGTATACGTAGATATCTTGGTTGCATATTTGTATTAGATTAGCTGACCAGGCGAACTTCATACCCCCCCTCCCGGATCCACGACCTATGATTTTTTTTAATTTTTTTAAATGGTTAGGGGCTAGAGCGCACCAAAAAAAACTAAATATCATATAATCGGTCTAGTTATTCTCAAAGTATATGTATTACAAAAACCTCTACTTTTTTAGAAGCATATCACTACATAGTACAAAACAAAGTCGCTTTGTCTGTCCCTATGTTGGCTTAGATGCGTTTTACTCTCGGTAATTCGTTCCCGTAGTTTTATATATACAAGACATTCTAATTAAGAGAAAAAAATCCAAATTTATGACGAAGCCGTTAAAAAAAAGATTCTGGGTCAATTATATTGCATGCGCTGGCCGAAGGCGATTGTTCTTAAGTCTGATCCTCGAAAATTGTCAGAGTTACCTATGTAGGGTTAAAGTCAATTAGGGATACCCAATAGCACTTTGCATAAAACGAAAGAATATTAACAATAAAATAAATAGGTAAAATAAGTAAAAATGTAGTACATAAGTTTAGATATTTCAAAGGCACCAACAAATCTTCACTATATAGGGAAAATGGAGTTGTTTTACTCCGAATGTACTCGAGCAAAGCTCCGGGAAACGGCTAGTTCTATATTAAGAGCATGCTTATTTATCACTATCACTTTAAATCGACGTATTTAAAAAAAATCGGCAGATTTCGTCATTCACTACTATTACAACTTACTTCCGATTCTAATATAAGGAAGGGCTAATCAGTCTCTGTCCTCGAATCTTGGTAATCTGGTTCTCATGCTTTGTATTTCCTGTATTAAAGGTACACATTAACATTTAAATTAGTTACTGTCCCTTCAAGTATGTAATGCCCTTTGAAAGGTTTTGCGCAATATCAAAAATGTTAAATGTCGAAAATGAAATAATGATAGACAATTTAAACAAGTTATCTGACTTGAATTTTATAACTAGAATATTTTTAGTATTGGCGGGATCGAGAGAAATTATGGATCCAATTCTTTTTAAAAGAGTTCAAAAAACGAGGAGGTTCTCAATTTCTCTCTAGCGTCTGAATCGATCTGCGTAATTCCTTTTTTTGTTTGATGCGGAATAGTTTCAAATTGGTCCCATAAAAAATTGATTCAGATAGGCCCCTTAATTTTTATTTCATGAGCATTTTTTACCTATTTTCACCTATCTCGATGTTTATTTTCATTAAGTTTAATCATATCAGCAATGAACTAAAAAGTATTAAATAAAATTAACTACGTTAATTGATACCGACTTCGGAAACTAAAAAGTAAAAAACAATAAAGATTTGATATTAATTATATACTACCTATTCTTTATATGTGCTAATAGGTTTGAAGTCGATGCCAAGCCAATGACATGATTAATTATTTTTTACTTTTTAGTTTTGAAGTCGGATTTAATCAAAGTAGTTATTTTTATGTAATTGTAGAGTTTTATGTAAAATTTGAGTAAAATTAGTCATCTTAAACTACGAGTAGCTTCTCGTGTTTTTTCTTACTTGATGCCATCAAATTTTAGTCGTTGAGCTTATATACGGACAGCCGATTTACCTAAGTCCCTGACGTACCTAATGATGATGATTTGTGATTTATTTTAAGTAACTTTTCATATTTAAGGAACTTGGCATAAAAATATGTTTTTATGGGTGTATTTATGTACGTACTTTAAATAAATTAAGCCCAAATTTGGCGAAATGGTAATTAAAATATACAAAATATTAATAAGTTGGTGCAAATGTATTAAATTTGAAAAATGACAAATCCTCACGCATGTGCCAAAATCTAAAAATAAAAAAAAAATATCAAAACTACCAGCGGTTACTAAACTATAGTCATAGTAAATAGGTTCCTTTTGTATTCTTTTTGTCGAACAAAATATTGAAACTAGTTAACTGCTAGAAAGCATATTTCTTTTATTTTATTTAATTCTATTATATATAAAGCATTATTTTCGAATAAGAAAAAAAAGAATTAAATTATTCTTCTATAATGCGCCTCATTATTAAATAAAAATTAAGAGTATGCGCAAAACATGACAAAAAAGTTTTCTCTGTATATTTTGAAGTGTCACAATAATGATTCAACCTTATATATCTTTTATAATTTATAATAATTAGTTCTTTAATAAGCATTTTTTTCATACTTATAAATAATATTTTGATTTCCGACGGGGGCAGATATTTGAGTGATGAACATTTGGATGTCTACACTTCTATTTCTGGAGGCTTAGTAAATTTATTCTGGTATATATTTAAGTATTTCTATATATAAGTATCGTTGACTAACACCCATAACACATAATTTGCTTACATTGGGGTTAGATTCAATTTATGTAATTTGCACAGGGACATTTTTTTAGGCGTTTAAATTATTTTGAATAGTGAAAAAATGATTACCGTAATTATAAAATTATAAATCACGTTGTA
The DNA here is from genome assembly GCA_002245475.1 of Calephelis virginiensis. Lineage (NCBI taxonomy): Eukaryota > Metazoa > Arthropoda > Insecta > Lepidoptera > Riodinidae > Calephelis > Calephelis virginiensis. Next base: position 33,480 of record NJDC01001852.1, on the reverse strand, counting down.
GAAAATAAAAATATTAATGCACTTCGCAAATATTCCATTTATTAAAATTCAAGGTAGATATAACAATTATTATGCTGAAATAACATTTAATTATAATTAATGTCGTTATTGAAATTAAAATGGTTTAACGAATATTTGCACAAATGTAATAATAAATAAAAAGGAAGTTGAATGCTTTATTTATGAGTTAACTAGGTATACTCATAGAAAATGTAATGCGCGTTAAGAAAAAGTTTTTATTAGCGATAATCGCGGACTAGTATTACCCCTTATTGGTTCGAGTTCCTTTGCAGAACACAACATCTGCCTTCTTGCCAGACAGCTCGTAAAAGGCGAGCACAGGCTTACTGTCACTTACAAAGTGACATCTGACTAGGTGGTACAGTTTCGGAGCGACTAATACCACTGCCTTATCTATTCCTGCCGCCATAACGTCAGCGCTCGCCGTTGACCTGTTCCGGTTCAGAGTATAAGGTAGCCGGCACACTTATTTTTGCTCGAGGCCTAACATCCCCTCCTCAAGATGGCAACGCACCATTACAACCTTTAGTGTCTCTAGGCGGAGAGAATTTCTTACTATCAGTAAATCCGTCTGCTTGTTTGCTTTCCAATATCATAAAAGATACATGACTCTACTGATAATAAGAGATAACCTTGAAAGACACCATAGATGTTATAGGCAAGTCTACCGGCTCCTCTATCATCTGTCCCAAATTTGTCTAAATCGTCGTCATAGTCATTATGGCGGATGGAATAAGTTAAAGAAGGCAAAGACAAAAATTGCTCGTATTTTTGGAAATAAGTCCTCAACAAACAGATAGAAATCTAAGTAATAGTATATAGTATAGTAGTAAGTATAAAATACATGTTGCCTATTTTTTTGATAGAATAAGAGAGAGCACGAGACTCCCCCAATGGTAAGAGACAACCTTGGCATCTAGACCTCAATGATGTGGTAGGAGCGTTGCCTAACCTAACCTAACCGGGTAAATTGCTCCACGGTTCCCTACCACTACTGTTCTTATAGATAATTACCCAAATGGGATGGGATGGGAAACCCAAGCTCGCTAAAAATGAGAAAAAGCGTGCTCCATTGACTTGAACACGTGAAAATAATGGCAGATGAAATATTCACAAACCAGATATTTAATGTAAATGTGGATAATGGTTGGTACCAAGGGACAAGCAGTCATTCCGCGATCAAATCGAGTATCATGGGGGAAACTAGGCAAGTCTCGACTCGGCAACTCGATACTCATTGCCTAAATCGCTGGGAATTGTGAACATATGTGGATGCGAGCTGTTATTTATAATCAAATTAAAAGCTAATCAAAATACAGTTAAAGGTCTAAGCACACATATCAACTCGGAAAGGGATCGTCACCGTATCGCCTTTCGCCTCGCCGTCAACCAGGTGTCAACTTAACGTATGCACGTATCAGCAGCTCCTGCACATCAACTCGGTTACGGCTAAACGACACCACGCTTACGGCTCGCCGACCGCGAGTCTGTTCCGAGGCGCGGCGATTACGTTACGATTCTGATTAGTGTGCGTTGCAGTATGGAGTTTCACGCAAACAATAAAGAACGGCTCGAGGCGATACGGTGACGATTCCTTTCCAAGTTGATATGTGTGCTGAGACCTTAATGGCCAAGCACAGTTTGTCGAAACCGGAACTATTTACATAAGAGTGCATACTAATTCGCCGGAAGGTCGAATCATACCTGGTATCACGCTTATTGTGCGTGCATCTTTATGTGAGAATTTTCAAATAATGTAATAATCATTAAGTATGATTAATGTTTTTTTTTATGATAGATTACCTCGAGTAATTTTTGGGCTTGTGAACTATGTCCATGCAATTTGTTTTTTTTTTATTTTTGAAATGTATTGGTATTTATTCTATTCTATTATCTACTCGCCTCTGTGGTCTAGTGATCCGGCGTCGGACTTGACTTCATGGTGGATCCCTTGTTTGATCACCGGATTGGGCGACAAATAAAATTTGAAATTTCAATTTTCTAATAAAAATAACGTTTCCCGGTATTGGATTTGTGCCAGGTTGGTGATAGGCTTGCCACCTATCTCATTATGGGACTTAGTGTCTTCGGCTAATCATAGGTGCCCTGATTCTGCCTCTATCTAACTCTTTGGCGATATGGACGTGAAGATACTTTACTTTACTTTATTAGTGTATTAGTAAGTATCTATAGAAGATGTAGCCAGAGGTATAGCCAGGGCAACCACGATTAGCTGAACCTGCGGCAAACCTCTCGCTAACCGAGCACTTATCCAAATACGGGCAAAGTTATTTTAATTAAAAAAGATGAAATACATATTTTGAGCTGCCTAAGTTCTATACATCATTTGCATAGTATATAGTATACTATTTCATTAGTTTTACTATTCTGAGTTGCTGAGCATCTACGGTGACATCATTTATGAGACAGCGAACAAGCACACGGCTCTCCTGATAATTAGAGATAACTTGTTGTTGTTTCAAGAATGGAATCCCACCAAGTACCGACGATAAGATGTATAGAAACTGTTAGAGATAACCGTGGCCTATAGACACGTCTGCTGTGTGTGAACGTGTGTAGGTAGGTCGCTGTCTTACAGCTAAGGTGTTAGACCATCTATTGTTCTCCTACTTTTTGATTTTTTTGGAATCATTTCACCCTTGGCTCCTTTGCAGAATAGACCATCTGCCTTCCTGCCAGGCAGAACGCAAAAAAACGAGCATAGACTTACCATCACTAACACCGTGACTTTTGCCTAGGTGGTAGAGTTTCACAGCGACTCGCCCGGATCGGTACCACCGCTTTACCTATTCCAGCCGCCAGCGCTTACCATTGATGTGTTCCGGTAGCCGGTAAACCTACTTTTGCTGGAGGCGTAACATCCCGTCTTCAGGTTGGCAACGCACCATAACATTCTTTGGTGTCTCTAGGTGGCGTGAATTTCTTACCATAAGTAAATCCGTCTGCTTGTTTGCCTTCTAGTATTGTAAAAAAAACTAAAGAACACGATATTGTAGATTCACAAGGACTCGCTTGAATTGGCATATTTATTTGTGCATTCATAACATTCTTCTCTTAGTAGTTATAGCGGCATCGTGAGGTAGATTTGAGGCAGTTCAAATCTACCTGGTACCGCACCCTCCGCACACTACATTGCTATTTTAACGGCAGGAATGGGTACGGCGGTGGACCTCTGGACGAATTGCAGCACGGTTATCACTAGTGGTCTTCTTGGCATTGACCAATTTGATCACATCTTACAAGCTGTCTGGAAGGAAGGCTGATATTCTAAATAGGACAGCCGGATCAAATCGGATGAAAGTTTATTATCTTAAAACAACAAATGCAAAATTTCCTGCCTCATTTTATTCGAAATGTTTTGGACAACATGAAACGTTTAATTAATACTTTAACTTTAGTCAGACCAGCACGTGATTGGTGCGTACCATTAAGTGGAATTCCCAATATGGATAAGGCATACATTTAAATATGTTGATTTTGACCTGATTTGTAACTCATTGATTTTTCAATTCATTAATTGATTAAATTTAAATTGTTGAATTAGAACAAATGGAGAACGGAAGGAAGGATGTAGGTGATACAAACCTTGCCACAACTTCCGGCATTTGACGGAACTAGCGTTTATCGACCTTCTGACTTCTCGTAAAATTATAAACAATTAAAGTCATGATATTCTAGATTCTCAGAGACAAGATAATGCGATTTGTTGACCTTATCTATTACTTTTATATCACCATAATTTATTGTACACCGCCTCTGTGGTCTAGTGGCCCGGTGTTATCATTGACTAAACTAAAGAACCTTTGTGTAATTGTTAGAGCCTTGGTTATACCTCTGCGTACCATTTCATAGACGCAGGTGTGAAAATACTAAGTTATGTATAAAAATCTCGTTCACAGTCAGACTGTTCCATAATCTTAAAATTAAAATGTTCAATGAGCCTCCGACAAAACCTATATGTAAAGTAGCCAAGATTTATCTCAATTACATCAGCTTTCAAACAAACGTTCATCGCATCGCCATAGATAAGAACCATCCCAATCATGTCAGTTTTCAAGTTTGTCCAGTTCAATCTTTCTTGTGTGCGTGTGTTTGTCACTGAACTCCTCCTAGACGACTGGAGCGATATTGATGAAATTTTTTGTGTGTGTTCAAGGGGATTCGAGAATGGTTTAGATTCACAATTTGGTGTCCAGGAAAATGTTTTTGTAATTATTTTTTTTAATAAGTAGTTGTTGACTCTGGAATGTTTCACATTGGGTCCGACAGACTGCGCTACTATCGAAGCATTAATGTCAAGCGATACGAAGTTTGCTGGGTCAGCTAGTTATTTAAGTAAAGATTGCATGTTCTACAATTTGAAACTTTTGTATTTGGTGATAATGTAAGTTAATACTTATATTATAATATAATATTATTTGGCCAAAAACACGAAAAAAAATATTTCTGCCACATTTAACCTTGAATATGTTTTGCAAGTGTGGGGCTGATGGGGAGTTTTGTACATTTTATTTATCATAGCATCCTAAACATTTGGAATAATGTTTAGCTCGATGCGAATGTTTGTAACCTTACCCTAATTTTTGGGCTAACTTGTATGGACTACACGGCCGCTAGTTGTAGTACTAACACGTAATTCTTTTGTACTGTATTTCCCATTTTACCCACGATCAGAAGGTATAATTATATGCATTTATCCCAGAGATTTAACCTTCGTTGAGGTCAATGGTACGTTATCGCTTTTTGCAATTCACTCTGTTATATTAACGAACTAGCTTTTACCCCTGACTATGTTAATAAATTAAATTCTGTAGAAATATCATGTATAAACTAATCTGACAGCATTGAAGTGTTTTGTCTCTTTCTATTACCATCGTTAAAAGTTATTAGATCTTAGGGCCAAAACACATAACCGCGTTGCGGCGCCGCGACACTAAAATCGTCGGTTTGCGTTTGGTTTGCATTGATGTGTACCTGCCATGAACCATCGAGAGAAACTTGTTTCTTATGTGTTATTAAAAATATTTTACTCTGTTTTAAACAGATTAATAGTGAATCACCTCTACAATCGCCAGTGATGCTGCTGCTGATTCTAACAACAAACTTTAAAGTTTCATCAATTATTTATATTTTTTGCTATATTTGCGACTTAAATCAAAATGAATTAATTATTCAGATCGTAAGATACGTTGAACGATACATAAAAAATAAATTATAGTAAAAAAAACATAACGAAATAAATTTTGGTTTATAAAATACTAATATATTACATAATATAATAATATATTAAAACAAGTTATTGACGACGCTAGCAAAACATTTTGATAGCGAAATAAATTTCGCGTTGTTAACTTTTCACACTTTGATAGCCTTCACGAGGTATTTAATTATTTCGCGACTTTTGAGTCTATAATTAAAAAGCATGCAATTTACAAAAAATCAGCCAAGTGCGAGTCGAACTCGCGCAGTGAGAGTTCCGTACAAACCTGTAGACATAAAAGTAAAAGTTCATCTTGATTTTGTTATTTGATGCTACTAAAAGGTGTGGTTTAGCGGTTCAGGTGTTAGACTTGACTGCATGAGGTCCCTGGTTTGAATCGCGCGTCGGGCAACAAAAAGGAAATTTAGTTTTTCCAATTTTCTAATTAAAAAAATGTTGCCCGGGATTGGATATGTGCCTGGTTGCCGATAGGCTTGCCATCTATCACATTGTGGGACTTGGTGTCTTTGCTCTTCGGCTAGTCGTGAGTGCCCTGGTTGTGCCTCTACCTATCTCTTTGGGGATATAGGCGTGAAGATACTTTATTTTACTAAAAGTTGATGTTTTACACAATTTCTCCCTTATCTGAGCTATAAGACGCTACTTCGTGCTTACTATATATTAGTCTTATGATAAAAATAAAACCTATCTTGTAGCTCTATATTACTTTACAATTGTGGAAAGGACAATAAAGTAAAGGACGAATTACAATCGTAGAAAGTGTGCTGTTTCAAATAGGAAAAGATTTTTCAAAATATGTTTAAAGAAACAGAAATCGATTAACACAAATAAAAAATATATGGGAGTCGAAAACATCACCTCCTTTTTCAAAGTCGGTTAAAGAGCAAACAAACCCGTGATTCATCTGATGGTAAGTGACCACCACATACGGATATCCGTATCACCAGGGGTTTTACGCATGTGTTGCTGACCTTTTAGCAAGAGTATTTTTGAATAAAATTATTGAGCCGCCGCATCCGTTTGGATATCGCACCGTATGTAATTGGTACGAAAAAAATATTATACAAGTAAATTATTCTGTACGAAGAAGACAATAAACATTGTGATAAATTTTCTGCAGTCCTATTTTTTGCGATTTCGGTAAAACTCGTTGAGACATCGGTATAAAAAGGAGCCTATATCTCTCTAACTAAATCACAAAAAAATACCAAGAATTATCAAACCGCGACGTGATACCCAATGAAATAGTTGGAGTCGGTTTTTGCAGTTTCACTGAATGTTCTACGTAAAATTCTCAACTAGAAACACTGAACGTCTCATTAAGCTGTTTAATTAAGTTGGTCGCAAAACATAACTCTGTTGTAAGAGAAGCAAAAAGTTGTATATGAAAGAAGTGCAACCAAAAACACTTTCGCATTTATAAGTACAAAAACACTAATAATAGATAATAATACGTAAGACTTAACGCATAATACCGTTATTTAATATTCCTTTTCAAACTATATGTATATGTATGTATATGTCTTCGGCTAGTCGTGGGTGCCCTTTTTGTGCCTCTGCCTGCCACTTCGGGGATATGGGCGTGAAGATACTTAACTATATATAATAATAAAACACTTAAAAGATGCAGATTTTGTTAACTTAAAAATAAAAACAGTGACTGTACGCGTCTTTACATAAATTTGTCAGTTAAATTTCCGACATTTAATAATAAAGACCTATAGAAAATCAGTCATTTTGGGAAAAGTTCTTTTTGAAGTACGCACGTTATGTAGATCAGTACATTTTGACATTCAGGCCTAATCACCCGATCACTTTAAAACAACGAACAAAACTATGCCGGGCCATAAGTTCTGTTACCAGTTTATTGTTGAATAATAAACACCTGTTTGTTTTAAGAATAATCATTTATTTAAATGCCTTCTTATGTTAATTACGTTTGCTCAAAATGAGCCCCGCGATTTTCAATACAGGCCAGGTCAATCTACGCGGCCAGTCGTCTACAGCAGCACGCACGAGGTCCATGTCAATATCGGCGGCTGCTTTCATCAGGGATTCCTTGAGTGACCCCAAATTGAGATGAGGTTTTGAGCAAGCCTTCTAACCAAACCATGAGTGCGGATGAAATGGCCTCACTGGACACGCAAAATGCGGTGGCTTGCTTTGTCACTGCTATGGGCTTATCATTGTGTTTGTTTTAGCTCTCATCCAAAGTATTTTTTTTTGTCTGAAAAACGAATTTCAAAGTTTTTTTTTTCCTACATACTGCCTCAACAAAACGCGTTCCCGCGTTCTGTTGAAGCAGTACGCAGTCTCATGTTTCTCTTTAGTCTCATGTCCATTAGGCGCGCATCCAAGCAATGTCCTGTTTTTTGCGATAAGCGCGTAGTCCTAAGTCTTCACTCAATACCCTTATAACCGTGGTTTTGTTTAACCCCATCTGAAGGGCTTATAGTTTCTGCTTGCGGAAAGGATTTCTTTGAATTCGCGCCTTCACAGCTTGTACCACTGCTGGTGTCCTAGCAGAGCGAGGGCGACCGCTTCTTTTTCAGTCTTCGAAATTTGAGTCCTCGTTATATCCTTTGATAATACGATAAATGAATTTTCAATTAAATTCATTTTTTTTAGTATGTGTTTATGTGTAACCACATCGATGCAGCACGATAACCGCGACACGGTCTTCATTAAGCGTCCAATCCTTATTTTATACTACGTCAAATTAGAAAAAATATACGTACTTATATTCATAAAAGATTCTTAATTCAAACTAAGAAACATTTTTGTGGCTAGCATTTTTAATTGAAAAGTTTTCATTGTGTGACAGAACTTGTAACCCGACAGAGTATAATCATAAGAAAACTATTGATAAAATAGATAATACAACACACATACAAGTCTTCACACCAAGAGAGCATCGAGTACCATATGTTACAATCCTTGCAAACCTTCTTTCTTCCTCCAACTTCCTTTTTCCTCATTCTACTCTATCTACTTTTTCTCTCTTTCATGTTGATTTCAGAGACTTTTGGCACCACTCCCTTTCACTCGGATGAAACCTGAGCGATTTGATCGTGAAATGTCAACATAAGTCTTCCGGGGTACCGACAGGATACATACATATAAATTCGAATTGGTTACCTGCAACCTATCTATATAAAATATACGTCATATAAATATTCTTCTTCAATCACTTTATCTATTTAAATTTTAACTTTATCATTAAAATCCGTTGCATAGTTTTCAAGATTTAATCATACAAAAGGACATCAGACAGAGAAAGCGACTTTGTTTTATACTATGTAGATATTTGCCATTCTTTACAAATGGCCGAACAAACACAGATATTACAAAATAATACTAACTACATTATTAGCAGACGAAGCCGCTAGTAACAGATTATATAGGTATTATATAATACAGTATAAGCTACATTTTTGTAAATTTAATTTTTAGCCGATGATCTTGAGTGGTGCTACCAGCATTGGTTTATCAATGCGTGTCTGTTAACCTTATTTGTGCAAATCG
>NJDC01001852.1:0-14104 GCA_002245475.1 Calephelis virginiensis | reverse complement strand
AGCAGAAACCTTATGGAACCCCAACTCTTCCGTTATTATGTGTTGCACCCGGCCATAACTAATGTTTGTTATGTAATTGTAATGCTGTCTATCCCTATAGACAGCAGAAAGTGACTTTGTTTTGTACTATGTAGTGATATGCTACCAAATTACGATTGTGCAAATAATTTACTAATTAAATAAACATTGATTCTTTAATAAATTAAGTTTGGTGATTTTATTTCTTATCTTTCGACTCGAAATCGAATTATCCACCAAGAAAGTTTAAAATTATAGGTCTGTGGTATGAATCTGAACCGTAAAAACATATAAAATGTGTATTAGGTTAAACGGTTTTATTACAATAAAAAATATGTAGGTTATACATATATCAGAAGCAAAAAAAAAATAAGTCCTGGCTACCAGATCGAATCAATCTTCTCACTGGGGGATTAGACAAATAATCGCACTATTACATGGTTTATTTCCTGACAATTTAAACCTCTTCTCTATATAATCCTTCTACAATTTTGAGCCTAAATATACAACTGCGTTGTTTACTGTGCTCCCTTGCATTTTGTGGACAGTGGAAGCCCATGACAACATTAAAAGCAACGTCCTTCTTTCAGCCTTCGCGCAATTATTGAACTTTGCCGGAAATTGATTTAGGGGTGCATAAAGTGTATGTCATCTCTTCTAAAGTCGATTTGAACTAACGATACCTCTATTTCGTACATTTGAGTTCGAAGAAACTGAGGTCAAACAATTTCAGTGATGTAGCCGATAGCGTTTACCAATCTTTTCGATACGTCAGTATTAGACCGCAACATAACTTTTACCCCTACAAATATTTCAAGTTCTGTCGGCAAGCCTACAGTTTTATTTATGTGTGTCAGTATTATAACAGATGTAAAATAAGCCTTTATTTTGCTATAAATTTCGCGTAAGCAGTGTAACTTTTTTTTGTGTTATAACGGATTTCCGCAAAGTAACGCCCGATTCAATAAAATATGTCAGTATTATATTCACTACATTCAAATTATCTGTAGTTCGTGTGGCGTCAATTATCTGGCTCTGTGCTGCTATGATCGTTTATTTCCTGGTTCGTGAAGTATATACTTAACGCCTTGTCTATTAAAAATTCCATGTCTCGTATCTCGAATAACCCGTTGCATCAAAATATTAAATATAAGACGGTCGGCTCACTGATTCTAAAAGCATTTTAAAACATCAATATATTATCACCTTGACGACGCATATTTTCAGTCATCTCACAAAGTTTTAAAGAGGAAAACTGTATTTTCTAAAAAAAACATTTATCTCAAAACTAGTCCACTATTGGATACACGATACTGGGGTCAAAATGGTAGCACATCACCTCCCCTAATTGATCCGGTCCAATTACAAATAAACTTGTAATATCTGGATCGTTTTTTTAAATGATTCCTAGCTAGACCGATCGCCCCCGAAACCCCCTACATACTCAATTTTATGAAAATCGTTGGAGCCGATTCCGAGATTCCAAGTATACAAATTTATATTTATATCTTGTATATATACAAGAATTGCTCGTTTAAAGGTATATAAGATATAGGATTAGCATTTTCCGACTACTCCTTTTCCCTAAAAGCTAATCATATAGGGATTCAAAAGTTTATATTCGAAATATTATTCTAAGAGATTTTAAAAAGAAAAACAAAACGTTTTTACAAAAAAAAAAGCAAGATTGTCAACATAAACCAAAAACTCACCAAATAAAAGTCCAGCTCACGAGGATGTACAATAACCGTATCTACGACTGTACCAGGTTCCACATTCCTTGGCTCTCTGTCCATTGAGAAAAATCTAAAAATAAAAATTTTACTACCATAAAAATCTGTGTGACCACTAAAAAAAATTGACACATGTTTAATTAAACAGTCAAAATTGATATCCAATCAATAACATGCTACACTTGGATGACGTCGAAACATGCTATCGGTAGAGAATCCATTTTTCGAGTGTTTAGTAATATACGTGTTCAACATGTGTTTAAAATGTTTTGTATTACCATCTTACGACGACGTATGTCAAGTTCCTACTTAACACTTTGTCTATCTCCTATGTTTATACGGGTCACAAGTGTAAAATAGACTATATTATAAAATGCAGCTGTTAATTGGCGATCGTAAGGTCAATGGGACATTATCAATAAGACCACTGGTTGTAGCTTAGTGCAGCACCTGATTGCCAACTGACATGGGTCAATCATGTAACCTATGCTCGCCTCCGCTGGCCAGATGGTCTATTTTAAACAGACGGTCCAAACCAATACAGGATCTATAGATACAATAGTACACAGATGTGGTGAGTGTCGGATTTTCTTGAGAATTGTTATCTGACACCCGATATCTGACCCAACTCTTTATTTATCATAATGCTGACATATTGTATGAATAAGACTCCTGCTCTGTCTCTCGCTTGAACAATTATAAACTACAATACTTGTTTAATTTAACAACAAATACGAACACAAATTCGTTGAAAAGTAATTTACTGAACGTCCAATTACAGATAACATGTTTTTAAATGTAATGCGTCTATAATACAAAAATCACTTAGTTTTTAATTTTTACATATCTTCACGCCAAGTCCCCTGCGGGGTAGACAAAGAGTATCGAGTGCCAAACCTCACGATCCTGGCAGAGCTGCCTGGCTTCCTCTACATTCATTACCCTTCTCATACGAACACGCCGGTTCTGAAGACTCTTGTCCTACATCCATCCACATTCGCATTGTATATCTGCTTTGTCAATCTTTCATCCGCCATTTTTTTTACATGACCGAACCAGAGGAGCTCATTTTAACGCCAACACTTTCTTTCAATCCCACTCTTTCTCGAATCTTACTATTGCGAACGCGGTCAGCAAGCGTAACACCATAGTTAAGTTTTATTTTTAGTCCATTTATTTTGTATTTATTTTAGTGCACAATAAATAGTTATTCTATTCTATTCTATTGAAACTTTACCTGGTGTGGTGTCTCTTCTGCACGAGCAAGAATAATATCTCAGGCTTCACGTTCGGACCGGCCATGCGTTGATACGCTCTTTGGAGAGCAACTATTTCACTGTTCATGACCTAAACATTTAAAAGAAGAAGTATCACACCCGTATTCCCGAAGAAGTATAGAGATTTACAACTAGGCCAGTCACGAATTATCCCTACGAAGTAGACACTAAGTGCTACAATGTGATAGGTGGCAAGTCTATCACCAACTGGGCGCATGTCCAATCTCGGGCAACATTGATTTTATTAGGAAAATGAAAAACCTACATTTTCCTTTTTTTGTTGTTGGGATCCAACCCAAGACCTATGAAGTCAAGTTCAACGACGGACCTTTACACCACAGGGACAATCATCCAAAAAAGTAGATTACTATCATTAATATGATCAACTTTCTATTTTTGTTTATAAGACAAGAGACAATTTATTTATTTCTTACCTGCCCAAACTGTCCCTCCGATACACCGTCGCGGAATACATATATCTTTTTAGGCAAGGAATTCTGGTGAGCTTTGTAAATTCTGAAGTGGTCCAGCATCATGTCTTCGAACTGTACTATCATCTCCTTCTGTATATACAAAATTTATAATAATATAATAAATAATAGTTTCAGCTACAGAAGACTTAGTCTCCTTCAAACCGGAAGAAAAATTGAAACTTAAGACATAATTCAAAGGCTCATATTGGGTTAGGTGTCGCTACAGTAATAATCGATACTTACAAGATTTTAGGGTTATCAAGTTGGTTTTGAGGCTAAATTCCACCCGATGGGGTAAAAGTTTGATTAAAATTGCAGTCTTTTGAATAAACTAGAAAAATGTTCTTTTGGAAGTTGAAAAAAAAGTAATACTTTAGTCTGCATATCGAATTTATCAGAATCGGTCCAGCAGTTTAGCCGTGAAATCGTAACAGACAGAGACTTTCGTATTTAAATTAGTGATAATATGTTTTAATAAACAACAGGCACGCAGACATTTCCTTACATAAAATACACAAATAAGCACAACCTAGCTAGAACCAGTCTATAGCTGAACGCCTGCAAGCGAATGTCAATCAGAATGCTTTGAAGAATGGCCGCCTTAAGGTATGTGCTGGGTAAGTTAGGGACTGTAACTGCGGAGTTACAGCCCCTAATCCTACTAATATTATAAATGCGAAAGCTTGCATGTTTGTTTGTTACTTCTTCACGCTAAAACTGCTGAAACGATTTTTATGGAATTTGGCACACACAAATAGAATAGTTTTATCCCGACAAAATGTTCCTGAGGGACCATTAACCACTCGGGCAACAGCTAGTTGAATATTGAATATATATGCAACAACTTACCTTTGGAGTCTGTATGCTCATTTCAATGTTGTACGTAAAACATTTTGTGTCAATGGATGCTGTGACGGCTGCAATACTTGGAACATTTGACTGCAAAAAAAAACAACATACAATATTTAACATCATTCGTCCAATAAAACTTCATTTTTAATATTTTAAAAACACTTATTGTTATTCCACATACATTATAAATGTTTTTATTATAATAATGGGGATGCTTATTAAGAAAAACTAAAATATGAACACCCAATCAAATAAAGACTAGTACTAACTAACATTCAGGAAACGCCAAACAGGCAAGTAATCAAAAAACTATATGTTTTTGATAAAAAAAAACAGCAAGCAAGCACACGACTCTCCTCCTGGCAAGACTACCGTAGCCTATAGACACTGCAGATGTTATAGGTGCGTCGCTGTCCTGTAGGATATGTTGTGAGGTCTTAATGGGCAAGTCTACCTGCGAGCTTGACCTCTGGACCAAAATGTAACATTTTCGTTATGGCGCCGGCGTTAGGTGGATCCGTTCAAGGGCAATTGCATCACAACACTATACCAAACAGTGGTTATGTGATCCATTTAACCATTGTTCGCCTCTTACAAGCTGTGAAGTCAAATGCGAGAGAGCGAAAGAGAGGAAGGGTGTGGTAAAACAAACACAATTACTAGTTAATGAGTGGATGTGGAGTTCCGGATTATCTTCTGTTCACTAAAAATCTCATGCCAATGTATATGTTATGTAAAAACACTGTCTTTGTAGCTACAATTCGGTCCAATTTAAAAAGTAGGATAGTTTTTATATCGCTTATTAACACAGGGATAGTAGTAAAAAATAGTACTAGAGGCCAAAACCTGCTAGAGAATGCCTAGTATATTTACCTGATCGGGCGACGGATGAGTGACGTCAGCACCAACGACCATAACGCCACCTTCTTTGATGCAATTAGGAATCGACCGATTATCTAACACTTGATTTACTCCCATCAACTTCGAATTAACCTAAAATCGAAAAATTTTTTAGAAAATAATTTTGGCACAGTAAAACTACAAAAAAATAACTCAAATCATTTCTTTACCAAATCGCGATTTCATAATTCTTCTTTCGAAAGATAGCTAATTATTTTGAGATAGTCCCACAAATTTTTTTATCCCCATCCAGCTGACACTACGACCACTACGATAATCGATGATGTCGTCAACGTACTTGATAATTTATGCATTATCGGTATCACTACATAGTACAATACGAAGTTGCTTACTCTGTCCCCATGTCCCTTTGTACGCTTAAATCTTTAAAACTACGCAACGGATTTTGAAGCGGTTTTTTTAATAAAGTGATTGAAGAGGAAGGTTTGTATGTACATTTTATAACCGTGCGAAGCCGGGGGCGGGCCGCTAGTTAAGTATAACTTAAAAACCATGAGTCGGATATGATAAAATTTATATTCCACTTCGATATCATGGCTTACTTTTCCAAAACAGAATCATTAAAATAAGTTTGTTATTGACAGAGTATTCTCGTAACATACGAAAAATGAAAAAGTCGAATTGATAACCTCTTCCTTTTGTAAAGTCGGTTAAAAATTCATTTTCAAATACAACTCATAAACTACTTAGACGGATCCTGACCAAATTTAAAGGACCATTTCAGAACCATGACATATTGAAAAATGTATCTTCACATTCACATCCCCGAAAAGGTAGGCAGAGGCACAACCCACGACTAGCCGAAGACACTAAGTCTCACAATGTGATAGATGGTTTGATAATTCTTTTTCAAGTTAGATCGCCTCCCTGGTCTAGCGGTCCAACGTCGGAATTTGTTTCTTGGGGTCGCGGGTTCGTTTTCCGGGTCGGGCAACAAATAGAAAATGTGATATTTTCAATTTTCTAATAAAAAAATGTTGCTCGGGATTGGATTTATGCCCGGTTGGCGATAGGCTTGCCACCTATCACATTGTGGGACTTAATGTCTTCGGCTAGTTATAGGTGCCCTGGTTATGCCTCTGCCTACCACATCGGGGATATGGGCGTGAAGATACTGGCAGGATTGTCTACTCTAAACAACGGACCAGCACCGAGAAAACATTTTCCTGATATTTTAAAGCAGCCTTTCCCAAAGTGGGCGATAACGCCCCCTTGTGGGCGCTGGAAGCCTAGAGGGGGGCGGTATAAATCTTGAAAAAAATGTTTTTTTTTTAAAACTAGGCGCAACAAATATGTTATTGAGGTTATTGACAAGAAAAAAACGAGGGGGGGGTGCTACAAAACAACTGATTTTCAAAGTGGGCGTTACATGAAATAAGTTTGGGAACCTCTGTTTTAAAGCATTATTTAGTCTTTGATTATACGTTATTGTATTACTAAAACCAACATAAAATACAAATTGAAAGTGTATTTAAATGTATTAAATAACTTGAAACTCCTCGATGAAGATCTTTATTAGCATGTTTCAGATAATTAATTTAAATATCGCAAATGTACATATTTCTGTAGAATATGTAATATATACTATGGCTTCTATAATGTCTTTGGTTAGTCGCGGGTGCCCTAGTTGTGCCTCTGCCTACCTCTACGAGGATATGGGCGTGAAGATACTTTTTTTTTTTACTATAATGAAATAAAGTGCCTGCTTGCACTGAGAGGTAGACTTTTGGCATTTTATATGAAACCCAAGCGGTTTTTAAAATGCCTTTACGTAGAAAGTATACAAATTGTGAATTTGTAACAGATGAAAAAAAAATAAAAATAAAAATTGCAATCCTTTAAAACATTTCTCACCTTCAGCAGTATGTTTCTCATAGTCTGCTCGTTCATTTTGCGGGCAGCCGTGTTTTCTTTGATGCATTGTGTTAAAATACCAACTTCTAATTCGGCCATACGTTTCACCTAAAATAAAAAAAAACTCAATAAAACAGATATAAAAAGTTTATAATTTACCAGAGCAATTACCACGCTAGCATTTCCGTTAATTATTTGTGTAAAAACTTTTAACAGCACCTCTACTGGTAACTAAGAAGACTAAATTTTCTGAACACATGCGCTATAGATTTCGATTTCTTTTTACGATATTGGAAAGCAAACAAACATGTATTTCCTGATGATAAGAAATTCACACCGCCTAGAGACTAGGTGGTAGTGTTGCGTTGCCAACCTCAGGCCGAGATGTTAAGGCTCGGGCAAATTTGAGTTTACCGGCTAACTTATCCTCCGAACAAAACACGTCAACGGCAAGCACTAATGTAACAGAAATAGATAAGGCGGTGATAATGACCACACCTAGTCTGATGTCACGGTGTTAGTGACGGTAAGCCTATGCCTTTTACGAGCTGCCTGGCTGGTAGGCGGATAGTCTATTTTGCAAAACCATGTCCAACATGATACTTAAATAACATTCTAGACACCATCTCCAATACAGAGTGCGATAGTAGCAAGCAATACTGTATTAAATATTTAGAAATAAAGACATGTAACGTTCATCACAAATGCTTGTCGCCGTCGGGAATCGAACCCGTGTCCAGCGGTCAGTCGGTGGATATTAGCGTATATGCCAACCCCTCGACCAACGAGGCGGTTAATATAAAAGATCCAAAACTATTAATACACTAACCTTGTGGTAGCAGTCTCTGTCCCTTCCGGAAACAATAATGAACATAAAATTGACATTTTTATCAATTGCCGCATACAGCGTTTTGTTCAGATCTATAGCCCTCACATTAAAGTTTGTATATTTTGGTTCATCGACAGCCATACCCAAGCGACGGGCGGTTCTCTTCAGCTGTAAATTTCATCAAATATAAGAAAAAATATTAATCTTTTCATAAAGCAGTAGATGCATGTTATAAAACAAACATCTTCCATCCTGTCCCCGTTAGAGGAGGTATATAGTACAACTATAGGCGAGGACATTTAAGAAGAGTACTTTAAAACGGGACAAAGAATAGCCGTTATTTTATACAGCACATTGTATCTAGCGTACCAGTTTAAGATATTAATGAATGTCAAGTCATTAACTTTTGTCACTATAAAAATATACGATTGATTGAACAATCAAACGAAAAATATCTTCACGACCATATCCCTAAGAAGTAGGCAGAGGCACGACCAGTGCACCTACGATTAGCCGAAGACACTAAGTCCCACAATAGTAAACCTATCGACAACTGGGCACATAACCAATCCCGGGAAACTTTATTTTTATTAGAAAATTTAAAAAGAAAACGGATTTTTTTTGTTACCCGACAAGGGGATCTGCTAGATCACAGAGACGTACCAATAAAAAGTCCATCATCGATGCCAATGGCATTTGGACACCCGTAAAACATTTTATCAAATAATTATCACTAAAGACCGGATTATATGCAACATAGAAGGCTTGAAATATGCATAAAAAATACTTGAAATATGCACAAAAACTGTCAAGAATATGCAACATTAAATAAGTTTTTTTTTTGTTTTGTATATATAATTCCTTCAGATTTAAGTTTATTGGTAGTAAGAAAATTGAACAAAAAGAAAATTGGATTTTTCCAATTTTCTAATAAAAAAAAAAATTGGTCGGGATTGGAAATGTGCCTGGTTGGCGATAGGCTTGCCACCTATCACATTATGGGACTTAGTGTCTTCTAAAATAAATGTCTTCGATTTTTAATAAAAATAAAAAAAACTGTTAAGTTTTAGATTATCTTCAACAATGAAAGCAATAACATGCATAATAGAAAGAGTAGTGCAGTAGGCGAGCGCGACGAATTTTTGTCTCTTTCATTTTATTATCATTACAAAACAAAAGACACGCGGCTGTTGAGTGCGCTGCGCTCAAAAAATACTGTAAATTATAACGATAATATGCATCATCACTAGATCTTAGGAAAAATATGCTATTAACGCTGAAAATGGCTTAAATATGCAAATGCATTATTTTCTAAATTTATCACAAATATCGTTTCGAACGTTGAATATACAAAAAACCATTACCAAATCGATGAGATCATACACCCGACAACTGTTCTGGTCGTACACGTCGACCAAAATGAGTCCCCACGACAGGAGGGCACTAGCCTTGACAAATCCATTGGTTTGCCACACTCCGCCCCTGCAAACAATTTTTTTTGTTATATGATATAAGATAAAGAAAGCAGACTGCTATATACAGATATTGGTGGTGATTCTGCTGTTCCCAAAATAAACTTATTTAAGATGCGTGCTATTTTTTCAGATGAAACAAAAACAAAAGAGATGAAACATTTTAGACATGTCAGATTGGTCCGGACATGTGAAATAGTAACGTTTTTAATCAATATTTTCCGAGTCCGACAGACAGATTAAACGTCTGTAGAAATGTCATGTACAGACTAATCTGACAGTACTAAAAGTGTTTTGTCTCTTACTATTACTTTCATTTAAAGAAGATAGCAATAACTTAAAATCAGTGTAGTGAGTGAGCAACAAAATTATCTTCAATAGCAAGGACCTACACTGGTTACCAGATTGGTTACGCGAGTTTTCACCGTGTGTTCCTCACAGCTCCCGTACCTGGGAGCTTTTAAGAGGCGTGCTAGGTTCAAGGGACCATTAGCATTAAGACCTCTGGTAGTAACGTTTTATGCAGCAAGTTGCTCAGGTTGATTTCCGCTTCCTGACCTATTCCTGCCATCATAATAAGAAAACCACATTCTAGTTCAGAGGGCAAGCTAGCCTTTCGTCTTGCCTGTTAGGCCTAGCACACCGGTCACAGAACAGCAAACAATGGCCGTTTGTTTAGTCGCTGTCTTATCACATAAACAATTTAAGTAAAACTTCAAAAAAAAACGACGGGTTGCACTCCGGGTGTGCCGGCAGAAGTGAAAACTTGAATATTATTAACGTTGTGCATTTTTGATATTTTGGAATGGTTAGGGAATAATTTTGCACGAGTTGCTTTAATTATCAGTATGAAAGTACTATCATTTATGTGGTAGAATACAATAATTTATTGCGCTATCGTACACAAACATGACAACACGAACATTCGCGCAAGCGCCTTGCGCCGTCTTACGAATTTTCAATCAGGTCACTTGTCCTGACGCGAGTTTAGAAGTTTTTACCCATTCCAAAAAAAGTGCGGAACGCCGCTAAAGAAGTTTTCACTTCAAAAAAACATACAGTTGTACCGAAAACCTCCTCTTTTTGGAATCGTTTAAAAACATTTTTACTACTTCTACACATTTTTTACTACTACCGTCTGAAAGTTTAAAAGCTTTTTACAAAAAATAATTATATTTGCATTTTTTACACTCTTACCTAGGCTCTAGGTTGTTTCCGCCTCCAAGACTCAGTGTTGGTGGTCTTAAAATCTTTGCATCCACTTGTGTAAACTTATCAGATATTGTTAATCCAAACTCTTTAAATTGTGGATTAGTTGCATATTTCATCTGAACAAAATAGAAACATTATTATTACTCACTCAATTTATTCTTTAAATTTAATACCAACGATTTGTTTAAGACCACAGTTAAGTGAATGTAGAATTTATACTTTTTATCGTCGGCAATTTTCTTTTAAATGACAAGTGTATTTTTACACAATACGTAGTGTATTTACGTAGTTAGTGTATTTACGTAGTATATTTTAGTTGTCAGTAACTAACATACAAATACTATATGCACGTTAAAAATAAAGAAAGTGAATTTACTTATTTTTAGTTTTAAGGCCCTTAGTAAAAAGTGAAAAAGTTGGCTTAAGTGTAATATTAAGAGTAAAATAAAATGTTTGGTGGAAAAGTACAAGTGTTATTTAGAAGGTACTATCTACTGTAAACTACAAAAGAATTTTTACTGCCAAAAATACATACTAATATTACAAATAGGAAATTCTTTCTGTATGTTACGCTTTGACTGATTTTGATATGCATAATGTTTCGAGTTCAAACATAGGCTACTTTATTTCTTAAAAATCATCCGACAAAGGACTCTTATGGGACATGAAATTTTAAATTGAAACCTGTTCTACACTGACTAAGTCGCGGGTAAACAGCTAGTCGTTTTATAATACTGAGTAAATATCTTCTTCTTCTTCTTATTTTCTTTCGATCGTTTTTCACGACTTATATAGCAAATGTCAAGTTAGTTAATTCTTATACAGTCATTAGTCACTATGTACAACGTCATTTCAGGTCAGGGTCTTGAGTAAAGCGGTGGCTTCGTTAATCAAGCTCATCTAGTGAGATTCAACGGCAGCGAGGAAATACAAGACATACTAATTTCTTAGTGATTATTTCATTTGTGCACTTTCACTGAACAAAATTAATCTTACCCACTAAATTAACAAATTTCACTCAATATAAACACAAAATACACCCATTTGTTACTAAACAAACCATCAAACATTGGAGTAAGCCTGCTACTAAGACAACACTATGTAAACACGTCAAGGTGTTCGTGCTTACGCAAACGCTAAAACCCCGAAGGGGAAAGAAAGGCTCCACCCCGCCCCTCTTAACGTGAGTGCCGCCCGAATAATGCACCCCCCGGACGACCCACATCCTAGGCCCCAAGATCCCAATTGAATTAACAATTGCGACCTAGAAGTGTCTCTTCGTCAACCTATGACAGGGAGAGACTATTACCAGTGGCGACCTCCGTACTAGACAGTGGTCCAAACACTGCGAGACGTGCGCAAAGCATGTCTGCCGCAATCAGTGGGTGGACATAATGGAAAATCATCAAACTTTATTGCAATGTGCACTCCATTTTAAACATTATTACAAATGCTTTAAGATATAATTTGAATGTAAATTTTAAATTTGTTTCAACCGGTCACAAATACCAACCTGACAGCAACCATTTTTGTGTAGTTCAATTGGCAATACCTTTTATGAGACAACTGACAACTACCCACTGTTAAAATATAAATTTTTCCATCTTTGTTGTTGAGAAACGTGTTGTTGAGAAACGTGTTGTTGAGAATTTGTTTTAAAAGTTTTACTTCATTAATCTGCGTTTTCAAATTAGTGTTTAGTTATTAATTTTACTGTTTTTAGATTTTCAGTAAATCATTGGACGTTTTAACGCCATTAACTTAGTGTATTATTAGTGTTATTGTGTTTAGATTTTGAGCGCAATAAAACATTTTCATGCTTGTTCCGTTTACTTTTAAGAAGTTTAAGATTTACGTGTATATATTAAAATAGCATAGCATAGCTACTTTGCAACATGAATGTCAATGTAATGTAATGGACAACATCTGTGGAAATATTCAAAACATTGTTCATTTTAAAGATGAAGTGTAATGTCATTGGTGTCTTTATTACATTTACCGTGGGGCAACCTGTACACAAATACCAAAATTAATGAAACTCAGATTTAGAATTACAGTACTATGTTACTCATCGTTCAAACCTGATCCTACAAATTTGTGCCTTGTCTATAAACGATAAAAGTTGTAAGATTTACGTCGTAAAATTTAGGTTTGCGTGTATCGTAAGGTACTTGGTACAGTGGTACTTGTGAAATTTACAATGATAAGATTTTGTAATCATGACAAATAACATTCTGCAGAAAATGGTAAAATTCTGGTGTTAATTATTAAACATCTAATCAAAAAAACGACTTTTATTTATTATCTTTATTAAGTCATTCTTGTACCAGTAAATCTGGTCGTGATATTTTGAAATTGGAAATTTAATAATACTGAGCTGTGGGGTTTTTTTTATCGAAAAAAAAGCACATCACTAACATTTGTCGTAACTAAGTATCGACTTGTCCCATCACTATCCAATGTCAATTATGACAGCTTGTCAGTGGAGCCAACATTGTCCAGTTTATGGTTGGTATCATTTGCTGTTTATTTCAGAGCTGAACGAAATATAGGTATTGCCGTCTCTTAGAACGTAGTGATTATATACTCTTTGGCCGCAATATGGCAGCGCTAGGGTTAATATACACGTGACCGCGGTGAACGGACCAACAAGAAACGAGTTACTTGCTAATGCGCCACCTGCTGTGCTAATGGACAACTTTTTTCATGACTTCCCGATAAACCGATCAATAACAAACAAGCTGCGAGAATTCCGATGCACCTGTGGCGCCAAATGTACTAATGACCACAATATCACAACTACACTTTGTTCATGACTTTCCGACGTTACAAGCGGATAAGCCACACGTTTCACCGACGACACTCATGACCACAGATATTAAAAAATAGGTATACTAGCTCATGACCTTCCGACATATATATAAACTTCATCTTTACATGCGTCTGGGCCCCAAATTTGATAAAGCTGAGTTTCAAAACAGTGGATGATGTAAAGAAGAAATAAATAAATAGATATTAATAGAAAAATTTTGATCATATAATTTATTTAAATTTGACAAAAAATTAAAACAGCTTAACGTCACTAGGTAACAATAAGATATGACATAAGATATAATGTATAACTTCAAAAGTTAAAAATAAATTATAAACTTCACTAAGGAGTTCTTAATACTCACTTACTGCCATCTCATGGCAGTTCGATAGTACCATTTTGAAGATAAAGAGAACTTCATCGTAATAATGTTATTCGCAAAGAGTATAGAGATAGCGTTGGAGTTTTGGCGCCATCGTGAATGAAGATGTACGTAATTTTTTTATAGTTATTGAATTTCGTGTTTATATAGAGTGAAATTAGTTAATTTCGGTGGGAATTAGATTAATTTTGTTCAGTGAGAGTGAACAAATCTAGTAATCATGAAGAAATTAGTGTATCGTCTATTTCCTCGCTGCCGCCAAAACTCAA
>NJDC01001851.1:18769-29772 GCA_002245475.1 Calephelis virginiensis | reverse complement strand
ACACGAGGAACAGACTCAGGGTGGTGGACTGTTTAGCCTGCGTGGGTTGGCAGCAGTGTGCCCGCGGAGGGGGGAAGTGAGCTTCTCTTCTTGTCCACCCAGTCATGATAGGATCGCGGCAGGTACGGGGATGGCTGTCGCCACTGGGACCCCGAAGTGGTGTACGCCGTGTCGCCGTAAGTAAGTAAAATTAGCACTTATTTTGGATTTTTGGGGGTAGATGAAAAAAATCACACATAGTCTACATCACACTAGGACAACAATTATAGTACTAAGTGATACATTCACCCTACACACAATATGTAAAGGATAATCATGAAATAGTATTGTTTGCAGATGACACTTTACTGTTATTTAAAGTAAAAATAATACTGGGTAAGTATAATGAAACAAACAATGTCATTTCAAAAGAAGATCACTGGTTCAATGTAAACAATTTCTTTCTAAATGAAAAAAAAATAATGTGCATCAAATTTTTAATGCTTAATATAGGGCAGGTATTTTAGATAACAATGTATAACTTAATGGGAACAGACTGTACCTAGTAGATTCCACCACATTTTTAAGAATCACTGATAAAAAGTTACAATGGGGCCCACACATCGCAAATTGAGCTTAGCAGTTTACTCAGCTAGAAAAATGAGGCAGTTAACTGGGCAATTTATAACTTAGATAGAAGAGTTTCTCTTAGGGAAAAGTTTAAAGAAATAAATATTTTAACATGTGACTTCTCAATATATGTTAGAAAACTTTACATAATATCTCCATGACAATATAAATACGACTCTTTCGCCAGATCTTCTTAGTAAGTCAGCCACTTACTTACACGTACCGACTACCGATCCAGTGGTAATTTTTAGATTTGTATAGACATGTCACAAAAATCTTTGTGAGATCCAAGTGAAATAGATATTTTCTATTCTTTTCTATTCTTCTCACACTGAATGGATGCACTCATTTGAAGTGTTAAGAGTGGATTGTACATAAAAATGTATAATTTACTTTTAAAATGTTGACCTTTGCTATATTACTTGTTGTATGCTGTCATAGATAATTGTGTAAGTAGGATATACTTAGCTTTCTTAGTAACGCCATTATTTAATGATATAAAATATGAATGAATGTTAATGGTTGAGTACTTATTTAAATATAGGCAAGAGAAACCAGGACCTATTTTTTATTAAAGTTTTGTATGTTATACATAAGTATATTTTATTATAGTCACTTTTATAACATTTCCACCACAAAGCAAGAAAACTATTAAGTTTAAAAAGGTAACCTTTATATATTGCATACAGGCTAGAAAAATTGAATATATATTTCCCTTGGGCGTCACATCACATATTGTCAGATAGAACAGTTTCACTTATTATTTTTTATTGTGTTATTGTTGTCAAGAAAAGGTTCTTATGAAAGAAAACAATAACTTATACATGGAACAACATTTCAATCATTACAACATTTCAAGCAAAATATACAAACAACAGGCACTTGTCCAATTCAATATCAACATTCATAAATGATACAGGGCAACTTCTGTTGGGTTAGCTTGTTCATCTATTTAGCTATATATATAAAAAAAAAATGAAACGCATTAATTGATGGACCAATTTTACTAATTCTTTTGTTGTTGTGTTAGTTATATGTAAAGGGAAGGATCATATGAAACAAAATCTGACAGGACAGTCTGTCGGCTCAGTTACTTTTATATATTATATATAAAAAATGAATGCCCACTTCACATGGTCATCAAAAAGACCAATTTTGCTAATTCTTTTTTTCTCATTTTATGTATTAGCAGGAGATAGTTTATACAAAAAAAATTAAATATTGATAGTTTGGACATGACAACATCAGTCGGTTCAGCTAGTTTAAAAAATGAAGTCCAAACAACTGCAGTTAGTAGTACAGCTAGATTTAAATAATATTTAAGGACTCACCTCGGCCCATTTTTATATATCTGCTATATCTGAAACAAAAAATACATAGAACAAAAAATACATAAGAAATATTAAAAAGAAAAAAATTGTTTTTGCATGTTATTATTGAGTTTTGAGTTACTGAAAAGTGATAGATGTCACACTACTCTTACAGATTTTGCTAAATATCAAATATCTCTATTAGCCGAAATTATTTCCCAACAAAATGTTGGTCATGGCTACTTTGCAGAATAGACCATCTCCCTTCCTGCCAGGCAGCTTGTTAAAAGCGAGTGTAAGCTTACTGTCACTAACACCGTGACATTTGACAAAGGTGGTTTTGCAGCAACTTACTACAGCTTAATGTGCTCCTGCCACAATAAAGTCAACACTGGCTGTTGATGTGTTCCCGTTCGGAGGATAAGGTAGCCGTTAAACTTACTTTTTGCTTGGGGCCTAACATTCCACTCTCAGGTCCACAATACTCCATTACCACCTTTGGTGACTCTAGGCAACGTAAATTTCTTACCATCAGGAAATCCATCTGCTTGTTTACGTTCCAATATCATAAAAAAACTGTAGTAATTTGTTTAGTGAAATATTTTAACTAAACACAGAGTTACCAAATTTGAGGCTTCCCTACAATACATACTGTATTCAATTAGAGCTAAACTTTCAGATCATGAAGTTAATCATATGAAGAAAATTGTTTTATCAGTAGAGCCATTTATGACAACTGTGAGTGTTATTATCATATATCAATTTAATTTTACTTTTTAATATCAGTTATAGGACTAAATTCCTACCACACTACTTAAAAAACATTTAATTCATTTATCATGTCGCACCTTCAGTGCAACAAAGTCGCAACAGCTTATTTTTAAATTTTACAGGAGACGACTTTTAAATTTTTTTTCGCATGTAATTCCTTATTTCTGAATAGCTATTAATAGAAGGTTTGAAATCTTTAAACAATTTATTGTTTATTTCATTTACTATAGATTTACATAAAAAATATATTTAATTACCAAAAAAATCAAATGATATAACATAAAAAAGTGTCCTGAATTGTGACTTTGTTGCGCCAGGAGTTAATTAGTTTTATGACTTAAGCAAGGTAGGTTTTAAATGAAACATAGTGTCATAATCAAACATAATAGTGTATTTTCTTTGTTAAAAATCAACAACTGATTAAAAGGTAATAAAAAAATAATTAAATTCTGTAACTCCAACATTTATTAACGCCATTTTCATACTTTGAGTTGTAATCAAATTGTAGAAAAAGCAAACTTACATAATGCTCACTCTTTTAGACTTAAGAACTTACAAACAGTCTCATAATGAGTATTTTAAATGGATATATAAATACTAGTCTAGCCAAGGTATTCAATAAAAACATTTTACAAGCCTTTATTTCACTACCTTTTCTTACAAGAAATTAGGATGTGTTTGGTTTTCTATTCAGGTGTCCACCTTTTAGAATATTGATGGTACGGATTTCGAATTTGGTTTCAACTAGCTTTACACAAGAAGCAAGGAAGTCACCGCTGTCTTCAAAAATAATGAAAGCCGCAGTATGACTTAAATATTACATTCCTATCCTCTATGGAAGATTGAACAAGACAATTGGCAGGTGCTCGTACCTACTATGTGGGCGAATACTTTTTTCCGGCATGACTTTACCTCTAGTTGTTGTATTTTCTTGACCCGAGTTTTTTAAATACTTTCTCTGGTCTTTTTGACAGAGACTTAGGTTTCTGGTTCTTTTTTTAGATTTTGTTACAACACTTGCTTGTTCATTACTTATTTGAATATTCTCTGAGGCTGCATAATGATGTACAATTGACACATTACAATGTTTGGAGTGAGATGTAGATTTAGAGTACTTGGAACGATCGCTGGAGCTAAACGAACTTGAGCTAGAAGAGTCTCTGCTAGAGGTAGAGGGATCACTGCTATAGCTGGATGTTATAGGGATTGACTGAAATACTTTCTTTTGTACCTTTTTTTGCGGTTGTTCATATTCAGACTCATAACTTACGGAAAAATCTTCATTACTATAATGAGTAATTAAATGAGTATCATTTTAAAAAAATAAATAATTGGAAGTTTATTAAGTCGGCATGAGGGAAAATATCAAACATATTCTCTCGATCTCATTTTTTTTAAGATATACTTATGAATTTAGATGTTCACGTTTCATTGATTTTAAATCACAATGATGCCAATGAAGTTTTCACTTCAAAAATATACGTACATAAAAAAATGTTTTGTTAAAAAATAAAGTATTAATGGTTTTGTGAAAGAAATATTTATGTACAGTTGAAGATATTTGTCGAACATTGTCTAGTTTTTTGTTGTTTCGCTCATTTTTCATGCACCATGTGTTTTGTCAAAATTTTCTGTTCCGTAAATATTAGTGAACTATCAATTATTACACATAGGGAAGGTAGCTGTAGTGTTCATTTTTTTATTGCACCCAGATACGGTTACCTGCTTTTACAATCACATTGACCTTACACAAACCTTATGGTTAAGTCCTCAACTAAAATTTCAGAACCACATTATTTTTAAACGTTCAACAGTAAATTATAAAGTGTGAAACGCACTTTCCTATATGTGTGTAATATTTTGAAAGGTGTAAGAAATAATGATGATGCAACAAACCACTAACTGCTGCAATAATTAATAAGATCTGCAGCGGCGCCGTAAACAAGGATTGATAATGAAAAACTAAACGAAAAATTAAAGACAAAAAAAAACAACTTGAGAAATCCACTTTTTTCATAGAAACCTACTTATCACCTGCTGCCCGATGAAGATTTTCTGACACCCTCAGTTTCTGTTGCCTATTTCAGTCGTTCAATTACTATAAAAATTAATGTAATTTTAAATATGTAACTTTGTCAATTGTCAATTATTTTTTTACGTACATTTATTTGTTTTCCCAAAAGAGTAGGTACATCAAGGAATAGAGAAGTACATAGAGCCAACATAGAGCCAAACATAGAGCTGTAAATTTTTGTTATAATTCGTGTTTAGTTCTTTGCCTGGCCGTCAGTATTGCCAACAGCTAAACGGGCTTTCCACCAGATTCATGTTATAAAACCACCAGAAAACCATTAACAAGAAACGGTCCTTCTGTCTCCTATATCCATAACCACCAAATTTTCCACTCAAAGTTTGTGTTTCGAAATGATAAACTGATAAGTTATTAAATAATAAAGTGAAAAGAACTATTTTAAACCAAGGTTTTGATTGAGTCAAGATAATAGACTAGCTTTACATCATTCTATGCTCATCCTAACTTCATGGAATCTATACTAATAATAAAGAGGAAAGAGATAGAGAAATCTGTTATCTATACTATTATAAAAGAGGAAAGATATGTTTGTTTGTTCGTATTGAACAGGCTCCGAAACTATTGCACCGATTTAAAAAGTTCTTCCACCATTAGAAGCCTACATTATCCCTGATGAGTTTGGGCTATGTTTATAACTAGAGAAAATTCGGAATCCCTACTCAAACGGCAATAATGTAACACAAGGTGTAAGAAAATTAGCTACAAAATTTATTTTATTGCATGCGTTGCGAAAATTATACATATGACAGCACAAAAATATGTTCTACAATATTAAAGAACAAATTAAAATATACAATACAAAAAAGTTCGCGACACCATGTATCTTCTTTTTATGGTAATAGAAGGCAAACAAGCAGACGGATTTCCTGATGGTAAGAAATTCGCACCGCCTAGAGACACCAAAAGCGGGAATGGTGCGTTGCCAACCTGAGGCCGGGATGTTAGGCCTCGAGCAAAAGTAAGTTTACCTTCTACCATACCCTCCGAACCGGAACACGTCAACGGCAAGCATTAGACATTATGGCGGCAGGAATAGGTAAGGCGGTGGTATTAATTCGGGCGAGTCGCTGCGAAACTCCACCATCTAGTAATATGTTACCTATTGCACTTACGGCACCACAACTACTTTTATACATTTTGAAAGATGATAAAAATAGTGACCATATTCGGAAGATATTACGAAATTAAAATTTCATTCTTTCATTTCATTAAAGAAGAGGAGGCAAACGAGCAAGTGGGTCATGTGATGGAAAGTGATCACCTCCACCCATGGACATCCGCAACACCAGGAGTATCACAGATACGTTGCCGACCCTTAAGGAATGAGTACGCTTTTTTTTTTGAAGGTTCCTAAGTCATAATCGTTTGGGAATACCGCCCTCGGTAACTGATTCCACAAAGGTGTTATACGGTGTAAAAAATGTCTTCGGAATCGCACAGCTGTAGATCGCCACGCATCGAGATGATGGGCATGATACCTTAAGCTCCGACGCGATGTCCGAAGGTGGAAATCAGCGGCTGGAATTAAACCAAACAACTCCTCAGAGCATTCCCCATGACAGATGCGGTAGAGAACACTGAGTAACCCAACATCTCTACGCAACGCTAAAAAATCAAGCCGATTGGTGATTGCCCGGTCATTGACAATTCGAATTGCCCTACGTTGAATGCGGTCAAACGGGAGGAGCTGGTACTGTGGATCCCCTGCCCAGAGTTGAGAACAGTACTCCATATGAGGCCGGATTTGCGCTGTATATAGTTGTAAGCGATGGGTCGGCTTGAAATACTGTCTCGCTTTACTGAGCACACCAAAGTTTTAGAGGCTATTTTAACCTTCTCCTCCAGATGACCAAGAAATTGAACATTGCTCGAAATGTCAACGCCAAGTATACCAATGCAGGCTGTGGCAGAAAGGGAAACGCTCTCAAATCGAGGAAATGTGACAAAGGGAGTCTTTTTAGCGGAAAACGCACAAACTTGTGTCTTGTTAGGGTTAAATTGCACCAGATTCTGCCAGCCCCAAAAACAAAATTTCAGACAAAAGATTGTCAATTTTAGACACAAGTTAGTTCCGGCTCTCGATGATATTTTCCTGCGATATATTATGTCGGCCAAAGTATAAGGCTTCCCCAGTAGTGTCGTCTGCATAGTAATGAGTGTCACTAATTTGCAACATGTCATTGATATGCAGAAGAAACAAAGTAGGAGAAATCACGCAGCCTTGGGGAACACCAGCATTGACAGGTTTGGACTCCGAGCACACACCGTTGACAACGATCTTGATGCTACGCCCCGTCAAAGAGTATAGATTTGATTGTTTGTTTGTATTGGATCCGAAACTACTAATATTGATTTAAAAAAAATCCATTACGAGCCAAACATTACTCCTGGTGAACATAAACTACGTCATTTCTCGGAAAAAATCGAAATTTGTTCACACAATAGATAAATTTTGACTTTGGTTTGTTCATCTCTTAGCAAAGAATTTGAATAAGTTGTAATCTTTCTATGTAGAAATATTAAACACTCATTAGTTACGCACGGTGTTAAAACAAGAAATATTTTTTTTTATATTTATATGTAAGTAAAGTAGAAAAAAAATATGTATTGTGGATAATACCAACAAAACGAGTGTTTTCTTTATAATTGAAAATAAATTTTTGTAATTTGGCAATTAGTATATATACACTTACAACATAAATGTTCATAAAAAATGACGGGTTACACTCCGGGAGTGCCGGCAGAAATGAAAACTTGAATATTAACGTTGTGCATTTTTGATATTTTGGAATGGTTAGGGACTAATTTTGCACGAATTGCTTTATTTATCAGCATGAAAGTACTATCATTTATGTGGTAGAATACAATATTCATTTATTGTGCTATCGTACACAAACATGACAACACGAACATTCGCGCAAGCGCCCTGCACCGTCTAAACGAAACAGCAGGCGCAGGCATATATTTTAGCCGTGCCGTAGAAAGAGAGGGGATACTTTCTCTCCTATGCCGCGCCAGCTGTTTACTCTTCATACGTCTTACGAATTTTCGATCAGGTCACGTATTGAGATGCGAGTTTAGAAGTTTTTGTCTATTCCAAAAGAAGTTTTCACTTCCAAAGAGGGTAATTAGAAAGTAAATATAAAATTAATGTCATGTGTATGGAGGTATTTACTAGACGAGCTCGTAGCAAACGGAACACGCGTCCAAATATGTGTGGATACGGTAACCATAACTGTGGCACAATCGTTTAACCCCTCATTAAAATCCGACGCTACACAAGTATCACAGTGCCAATTGGTGAACTATCACTCCCACATACACCAAACAACTGTTCTAAATTATGGCCATCTACATTGACCATTACTATTCGCCACATTGTTAACCAAAGTTATAGTAAATAGAGTAGAATATACCCATAAACTAATACCGATTCGACTAAAAATGGGTAACCTCAGCGTTAAGAAACTGAACATCGTTTCAGCGGATTAGTCTTGCCTAAAAATATAATTAAATAAGCCGAAATATAAAACAAAGTAAAACGATTAAGTTTCTCTGGCGAATATTTGTGTTCAATGTCGAATGATTTTGTTTAGTTTTGATTGTAAATAAATGAGACTCAATTTCACTAAACCACCAACAAAAACCACTAGCCACTAAAAACAATTTTTCACCACTAATAAGGGTGTGCAAACCACCAGTTTTAGTGGAAAATCCACTAAGTTGGCAACACTGCTGGCCGTGTCAGTTGGTGTCAGTTGTCTTGTCACTTTGTTTGTCACCATTCGGCCTTCACCAAACAATAGGTAGTTTCTAATCTCTACGCAGTATTGCCAGATTGTTATTTTTCTAACTTATTACATTACTTTTAACCCTCTCATGTTACTTCCGACTCGGAATGGTACTTTAAGGACACAATAAAAATATTTATGAATACATATTCCAACAAATAAAACAAAAAAATCAGAAAACGAATCAAAACCAAGAAATATTTCGTTAGTTGGTTATTTTGATTTTGAAATTTGGATTTTACACACAGAATAAGTCAATGTAATAACACATAGAGGCATTACTAGTTAAATTCGTAGAAAATACAAATCTAACAAATGATTTTTAATAAATAGATCAAAAAATAGAGTTTTTGCAGTTTTGTACGCATAACACTTTTTACTTGAAAATCAACAAAACCATCGCACCTTTTCCGCCTCACATAGTCATCGGACGTTATGCCGACATCATCGATTTAGTGCACCCGATCCTAAAAAAATATTTGCTTGGATCCGTCCGACTACCACATATAGCTATAAAGTCGTTATTTCCATAAATTATGAAATCCATAATTAACTGCTAGCACTTAGGATACCTATACATAAACAGCACATAAGAGTGCACTTTTCATCACTGATGTTCCTCTATTTTATTTGTCACACTGATGTAAGCAAGTAATCTAAGCAAAGAGTAGGTGTAAGCTGATAGTTTTAACTTAGGGTTAGCGTTTCATCGGTTTTGACACATGGTTCTTCTGTCGAAGCTTCCTTCCGATGGCTTGCAAAAAATTTGTAGAACTAGATAATTTGTGTTTTGACAGAACGGCGCATTAAAATCGATTTCAACAGTGCTTACTCAGAGTCCAAACCTGTCAATGATGATGTTTCCAATATGTTCTTTTTCCCACACTATTGCATATCAAAGACATGTTGTGAAACTGGGGACTAAAATTCAGCTGGCCCCAATTTTTGAGGACGTATCATTGAGGGTATGAGTAAACTTGTGTTTACTCGTAGACTAGTCTTAAGACCAAAATTTCTGATTAGGGCCAAGAAAGCCTCGCATTATTTAACTCCAAGAAGACATAAGTCCGTCTGTTTTCCGCTAAATACTCTATGATATGTCCTCGATGTGAAAGCATTTCTCTAACTGCAACATCCAGTATTGGTATACTTGACTTTGACATATCTAGACATATTTAGTTTCATGGTCACCTGGAAAGAAATATTTAAAGTAACCTTTGAGCCGTTTAATACGCACAGTAAGATTGCACATTACTTCAAGGCATATGGGGATTAGGGAGTTCATATCAGGTAGGGGCTCCCCAGCTTCAGCCTTTTCCATTCCACTGTATCTACCACCTCTAAATGTTAATAACTGGCTATTTAACGATTACGCCTTTAACCTTGCGTGAAAATATTGGATCACTTATTATTTTCAAGCAAATATGCCATTGAAAATGCTTCCAAAAATAGTTTGTTTCAATACATATTACTAAGTTTAACCTTCGTATAAAGGCCATCGGAATATCACTCACTATAACTTGATGAAATATCATTCACTTCAACTTGATTCTTATGGATATAGAATTCATAGGATTCCTAAGTTATTTATTACATCGTACGAAACAACATCTTTGTGGAACTTTAGTTAGAAGCCGCGGTATTTCCAAGCTGATGTGCCATACGAAGGTAAAAAGAAGAACATACCTATTAACGTAGTAAAAGACTCCGCCCACGTATACTTCATATGCATTACGATGAGGGATAGTAGGTGTATAGTGTGTCTATACAAGGTGAGAAGGGATGATATACCAAACCCAACGAGTGCTGTTTTTACACTGATTTATTACTAATAAAAATGTCATAATGTCGAAAGTGAAATGCTGACGCAAAATATTGCGTTCAGCACGTTTGACCTAATTATTAGTGTACTTTGTACATCCTGGGACTCAGGGAAAAGGATACTAAATGTAACATGTAAACAAATGAAATGAGATATATGATGTAAAGAACTAAACCATAATGTCCATATGTAACTTAATGTCTCTAGATGGATTGGGTTATACCACTTTGTGCCACAGTTAAAATTAACAATCACTAATTTCACTTTCACTAATTTTCGGAACCGACAACCGCACAGATTTTTTACACTTGGCACTTTTTTTTACAATTGTCTGTGTACTAGTGCTCGGAGAAACCACCTCTGATGATGGTAATGATGACGTCTGCTGCTTTGTAGTCAGTTGCGAGAGTTCCACGTCAGTAGCCTCCACCGCCCGCGGAACCGCCGGGACAGTGACTGCTGGGGAAACTCGAAACTGTTGCTGACTCGTCTTACGAATACGACGGACCACGTAAGTGCACCCCACTAAGATCAGCAGTGTCAGTGTGACATAGATCACAGTGTAATGGTGTACATCATGTACACTGACTGGGGAATAAACCACATCA
>NJDC01001851.1:0-14998 GCA_002245475.1 Calephelis virginiensis | reverse complement strand
TTAGACTATGTAAATCGCTTTGTAAATTTGGGCCTTGAATCATTAAATCGTTCAAACTGTACCCCGAAGAAGTTTTTGCTAAGGCGTTAAATATGGTTCTCAGTTTAGTTGTTGTCGAGTCAGCTTTCAATACTCCATGGTGCGGGAGATAATACGACGGCTCTACCTTTTTTGTTACAGGTTTCATATGTCCTAAACTTAGATATTCCCTCATAAACTGTGTGTAACTTTCAGAGAATTCTGCATTTTTTGTCATTTTACGTTCTAAATTATGTGATTGTGCTATCGCTTTCTGTCTAGAGGTTCCCAGATGTTTCTCAAAGTCTTGTTTCATCGGAATCGCAACTTCATATTTTCCGTTTTGCAATCGTTGCGTGGTTGACTGGTACAGCTGTTCGCAGTACTCGTCTTCCTCCGAGCGGGCAGTCGAGGAGCTCTGAACTTCCTCGAGTTCCCAATATTGTGAAATATCGGCTATATTGTTCAGCACGACACAGCAATTATATGTTCTTACGTCCCCTGAAAAGATCCAACCTACCCTAGTCTGTTGTGCCATAGGTGCCTTGTTAGGACCCTTGATAAGGCCATCCATCAAGA
Source organism: Calephelis virginiensis (assembly GCA_002245475.1). Classification (NCBI taxonomy): domain Eukaryota; kingdom Metazoa; phylum Arthropoda; class Insecta; order Lepidoptera; family Riodinidae; genus Calephelis; species Calephelis virginiensis. The sequence continues at coordinate 14,401 of NJDC01001851.1, read as the reverse complement.
TGTCGGAATACACACTCGCATCCAGTAGCATGTCAATTGGTCTGGAGATGTTGTAGTCGGGATCCGCAAGTCTAATGTTTTGCAGGTGTGACCATGGTTGTTTGTTAAAAGTTCCATTCGGCAAATTGTTAATGACTTTATTTATCGTACCATCGTAGGCTTGTATTTTTAGAAGTAATGTAGTTGGCAAAATCTCCTCATTATCTGTAGCTACGTGGTTAACATTATGATTTTTATTACTAGATGTGGAATTACCATTAACTATGTTAGGTGTATGCAAGTAGCTCGACGATGGAGCTGTTGTGACGACGGGCTGTGCTTGCGTAATCGATGACGTCGGGTATGTCGTATGAGGTAAGTATTTGTGGGCCTTGAAAACAGAGTAATAGCCATCGTGGAGAATGGTATTGTGATCACCATGACAATGTTTACAACGTTTTGTCGAAGTACATCTATTTGAATCGTGAGTGTAAAGACAATTTTGGCAAATATGTAATTTTAATACCGTTCTCATTTTTTTCTCAGCCGACAACTGAGTGAACTTTTTGCATCTAAATAAAATATGATCTTGCTGACATAGCGGACAGTTCGACACGCGAGTTGCTGTAGACTGATAATGCGGTTTCCCACTGTATTTGCCTTAAGCATATTTAGTACTATATGGTTTATTAATTAAATGCGACGAAGAGGGCTTTGGTGTGAAAGGTTGAGACTTTCTTTTTTGTATAGGCTCTAAAGCTGTGAATTTATTTTCTAAGAATTTCATGAGCTCGTCCAGCGTGGGTAGCTCCCGTGGATTATTACGATTTTCATGGTAGTCACTGTACGTGTCAGGGTCTAATTTTTTAGTAATTAGATGTACAATTAGCGGGTCCCAAGTGGAAGTGTTTATGCCGAGATTTTGTATGGCATTAACACATTCCATAGATATATCATGGAGACGCCTTATTTCGTAAGCTGACTGTTTGAAAGAGGTTGGCTGATTTAGAAATATTTCTGTTTGTTTTGTAAATAGTAACTGACGATTGTTATACCGATGAGTGAGAAGCTCCCATGCGGTATCGTAGTTTTCAGCGGAAATATGTAAATGTTGTATCAGACGTTCGGCTTCTCCTCTAAGTTTTCCTTTTAAATGTTGCATTTTTTGACCTTTTGTAAGTAAATTATTGCTATGAATGCCTTCGGAGAATAAGTCATAAAACGTAGGCCACTGTGTGTATTTGCCTGTAAACACTGGTATATCTATTTGAGGCGTAGCTTGTTGAGTGTGAGCTGCAGATGCTAATTTTTTATTAAGTGACCGTTTGATGTCTTTGTAGCAATTTTCGTAGTAGGAGTATTCATTTTCGTAGTCCGCGTTATCTCCTTGTAAGATATTGTCAATCTCTAAATGTAAGGAATCAATATTAGTCCAGCGTGACTGAACACTGTGTAGCTCGTCTTCTAACTCCCATTTGTCCCCTATATTTTCAACGTTAATGCTGTTAATTAGCCTAGCAAATGCCCTGAAATTTGTACGTTGAAGCGACAAAAGTTTTTCAATGTCTGTGTGTGCCTGTTGCGACAATGCTGGCGGTGCGTGTGCTGGCGGTGCCTGTGTTGACGGTGCCCGTGTTGGCGGCACCTGTTCCCGAGACGGTGACGGTGTTGTTGTGTGTTTTCTGATGGACAAACTACTACCCGTCTGGTCAGTTTTCGTTATAGGTGGACACGAAGAAATTCTATAGCGGACATTATTGTAAAATTCGCGTGCCTCCTCGTACTGTCTTTCTACGAAATATGGATAATCAGGTTGGCCGCACAGACTGAGTTTATCGTTGTTCGCATTAAACTCAGCCCAGAGCTTGTCCAAATTCGCAAGTCTCTCATCGAGATACTCGCGTGTCTTACGGGATGGTGAATCCTTCCTAAAGTTAGTTTCGATCCGCTTAATTTCTTCCAGGATCACATTCTGCTGTTGAATTAGCTTGTTCATTGTGTAAAGAAAATATGGAAAGATCTTACTTGGTTTTGTGGTTTACTCTCCTTCGTCACTGTTGTCAATGCTGTCGATGCTGTGGGTGCTGCGGCTGTCACTGCTACAGAAACCTCACGGTGTAGAGTCTACTAAACACTTCACTTGCTGTAATCTTGACTGTACGTCACTGCGATTGTTCGCCACAGATGTTACACTGTATGTGCTGTAAGTCCTATAGTTCTGACTGTATGTCACTGCAACTGTTTGTCACAGATATGATAACACTGTATGTTCTGTAAGTGCTATAGTTGTGACTGTATATCACTGCAACTGTTTGTCACAGATATGATAACACTGTATGTGCTAGTCACTGGTGTCCTTACAACGTGGCGCGGATGCAAAATAACTGTATGAGTATGCGACGCGAGTAAGGTCCTGAACGATCGAAGGACCAAAAAGATGTATAGTGTGTCTATACAAGGTGAGAAGGGATGATATACCAAACCCAACGAGTGCTGTTTTTACACTGATTTATTACTAATAAAAATGTCATCATGTCGAAAGTGAAATGCTGACGCAAAATATTGCGTTCAGCACGTTTGACCTAATTATTACTGTACTTTGTACAGTAGGCGTGCATACTGGTCCTGGCATAATTTAAGATTGCTATTGTCCAATACAAAATAACAGTATAATTTTTTCCCTGAAAATGTTACTTTTAATTCTTTCGTATTTTCGCTGTCCACTGCTAGCAACACTGACTCACGAGTGTCACTGTGCACATTGGACATCTATTGAATTTTTCTCTATGGTCTGGGATTTCTTTTAAATAAATGTGACTCATTTTATTTTATTACCTACTAGCGAATACAATTTGTACTAATAACAAAAAACATGATAATTTTTGTGTATCTCAATATTTAAGGCGTGTATATCCTGCATCTTATGATATTTGTGGGGCTGAAGCAGAGGATTTGGCAAAATAATGTGTAGTGGGGGCTTCCACTGCGCTCATTTCGTTCACTAAATGTGCCTTACGAGTTACGGCGCCTCTTCACATTGGGCATTGATGCCCATGACAGAATGTGCGATGATATGATCGCCTTTCGACCTTCCGACCGCGCTACCGTCCTCACAATCGAGCATTACTCATTTGTGAATTGTGCATTGGCAGCCTTACGAGACCGACGTCTTGACCTATTTAAGTTACAAAATTGTATGGTAACTATTTTCAGTAGGGTGATATTGGAGCTTTTGCATCATTTGTTTGCTTTGCTTGAACGACTATTGGGAACGTGCACGACAAAAGCGCCACTTTGTAAACGCAACAACGCAACGGAGTATGTCAAATAGTAATAACTGCATTACATATTTTTTATACAATTTAACATAATAGAAAGACTTTAAATAGTGTTTTTATAGACATTTGTTTAAAAAAATTAAAGGGAAAATGAAAGTGATTTTAGAAACTGCTTTTAAGAGTGTAAAACATGAAATAAGTTTCTGAATTGAATAAATTCATAAAATGTTAATCCAGTTTTAATTTTCATTAAAAGTGTTAGAAGCCAGTCATGAATGAAACTATGTTTTTTTGTCATAGTTAATTTTAAGTATCTTTACGCCCATATACCCGAAGTAGTAGGCGGAAGCACGACCAGGGCACCCACGAACAATTAGACACTAAAGTCTTACAATGTGATAGGTAGCAAGCCTATCGCCAACCGGGCACATATCCAATCCCGGAAAAGTTAATTTTGTTAGAAAATACACATTTTCTTTTTTTTTGTTACTCGACCCGGAGATTGAACCCGGGACCTCAACAAGTCAAGTCCGACGCCGGACCGCTAGACCACAGTGGCGACCAATTTAACAGACCATAGATAATTTTGTTAGTGAAAATTCCCAAGTACTGAATAAGTACCTAGCAGTTCATAGTCACGTATTGTTTATGATATGCTTTTGATTTTCGGTTTGTTGTTTCAGCAGACAAAACAACTTAAAATTGGTCTTGAAATGATTTTTGTCTGTCTTTCAGCTTTCATATTTTTTTGGGGATTAGTAGATTTTTTGCCTTCTATGAAATATTTGCTTTCTGGTTTTGGATACCATCGCGATCCATGATCAATAATAAACAATAATACCATAATTAGTAAATACCCTATAATATTTTTTTAATTCACGTTGTAGTTTAAGATAAAAGTAAGTGATATTAGACACAATCCGACATCACTCACATTTACCGACATCTACCTGTTTGATTCTTTGATCTATTTTTCGGGTTGCTTTAGAAAAAACATAAAATTTAACTGTCTGTCTACATCATTATTTACATAGTATGGTGTACTTAAGATTATAACACAACAAGAATAATGACCCATTTTCAAAACAACGTTTGATTATCAAATTTCACTAACACCTTTTGTTGCACATTTTTGCCTTGCTGTAAATCCAGAAAATAATATTAGGAAGTAAGTATTTTAATTGTTTTAAGATAGAACACGTTGCTTTGTGTAAAAATTAAAAACTCAATACTAAAGTTTTCGGAAGTACTAAAGTACATTATACAAACATATCCATAATTATATTAAAAAACTATTACTACGCGCGACTTCGTTGTAAAGCATTTTTGATTTTCGGGTTGTTACGTTTTCAAAACACTTGGAGAAAATGCAAATTTAAATAATTGCATTTTTGCTGTAAGGGTGTATGTTATATATGGTATACAAGGGCGCTCATTTTGTTTCTAGGACTCTTCGTGAGTGAATTGAAGGAGAAGTCAAATAAAGAGTGGACACTTGCGTCTTTTTTCTTATTTCTTTACACATCAAATATGAAGTTATGAGCAACTTACCATAACGAACGATGAAATCCGAATGTCTAATTGTTTAATATGGTTGAAATCAAACATCGTTATTCGTCAACTTGGTTATTGCACAAATAATGAATGCGTAATATAATAATATGTAAACCAGCGGATCCAGTTACGAAATGAATGAATGAATGAATTTATTTTGCTCTAAATTTAAAATATAAATATATAAATTTAATATATAAAGCCGATTTCAATCAAAATTATTACTGTTAGTTTATTTGCACACCGTGTGCAGTTTGATCCAACTTGAAACATAGGATAGCTGATATTTCAATTTATAATCAAAAAAAACATTTTTGTATTCAAATAATTGCATTTTTGCTGTAAGGGTGTATGCTATAAGGGAGCTCATTTTGTTTTTAGGACTATTTATGAGTGAATTAAAGGAGAAGTCCATCAGAGCGAAGCCAGAACAGGCAGCTAGTGATTGATATCTCCTAACAGTTGCTTAATCTTTTTCAGATAAAATCCTTTTGATATTTCAACTGCAAGTCACAGTGCAAAAAAACTTTTGAACTTAGTCAATTCAGATTTTCCTGACCTTCGAAGATGCAAAAATACGCAACGAGTATGAGTTCACGTACCTACTGTTAGTTTATTTTCTGAAGTAAAAAAAAATGGAAATGAATAGGTACATCGATTTTAAATCCAAGCCTTCATCCCTAAAACAGGAAGACTTTAAAAAAGTTTAAAATGCATCATCCTTATCAAGTTGCAGAAGAAATTTTGTCGTCGCTTCTTCTTCTGACTGGCTAGGTTTGGCGGCAGTTCAATGTAGATAGAATGTAGTACCTAGTTGCAAGGGTTTCTCCTGACAGGCTAGACTTGGTTTATGCTTGACAGAGCAAATAATACTAATTTTTAAAATTAAATAAAACATAAAAGTATCCGCTTTTGTAAACAAATGCTCTTGATAACCATATTCCATATGTTACCTAAATAAATATTTTTCATTTCAATGCGGTGTTTGATAATTATTAAGATGTTCTATCCTGAGGTAGTTTTTTTTTTCATTTATATAGATACATCAAAATACCTCTGGTATGATCTATGTAAAATAATGTTTTATTATTTTCCTTAATCCGAAACAAATTACAAATTTATTTTTCTTACAGTTTTGTTGAGTCAGGATTTAAAATTAGTTCAAGTTGATAGATCTTCCTGATAGCTTCTCTAAAAAGTAAATGTAACGTACTTTACTCAAAGCAATTTGAAAATTTAAAATTCCCGCGCTTCGAATAGTTTACCCCACAAAGCCGCAACGGCACTGGGTGGGCGCTGGAGTATACTTGTTTATAGCCGTGGTTGCATATTTTTAAAGAGAGCTACGATTCTTCTCTTGCTAAAGAGTATTTATATTCCTTGTTTTTGCCGCAGCATGCGCTGTGATCGTTTACTGTATCCCTTCTAACCTTCTATACACTACGCTAGTACTAAATTTATTAAATTGAAAGCTTTTGAATCACTTATTTGCTTTGCTTGAACGACTATATATTGAATTGAATTGAACTGAAAACCAAGTTTAATAAATTCAAGTTCCATGTAAACGAGTTCAACTAACGGTGAGGTATTATATACATATACATTGACAAAATTCTTATTTTCTACGTATCTACTTACTGTTTAAAACAGCTAAATAATAAAATATTTACAATGTTTTCAGCAACGAAATTTTTATAAACAAAAATAGGCATGATTGAAGCTCTTGGTGTTTTTAGGTTGATCTCGTTAAAATTTGATTGTGGAATCCAGGCAAAGAAAACTATTTAAAAGTAATCAAACTAATGCTAATTTGATTTGCTGTCGTCGTACCGTATCGTAACCGTTACTTCAACTCTTCTACAAGTATACATCTACAATCGGGCTGCAAGTGTTTCATACTTAAAAGACGGCTTTTGGTTACATTGGTCACTACCGAAGAAATTTAAGTTTACATATATTAATGACTTTTATTTGAGCTTTTAGTACTACTATTATACTAATATATTGTATAGAAATATATTATGTAGACAAATATTATGTAGGTATATCAATTTTTCCAAGTAAAACTTTATTACTCTTTTTCTACAATTAATAGAAAAGGCGGGAATCAAAGAGTGCGGGAATAATCCATGGAAACCGCGCTCTTGCATAGATATATAATAAAATATAACATTAAACCTTCTATTTTATCTAGGACATTACTGTTTTTAATGTTACTTTACATTTAGTTTTTCTAATTACACTAATGGAGCTATTTTATCTAATTTAATAACATTTGACTGTACTAAAAGAAAATATATAGTGCTGCCATAGCCCGAGGCGACAACATCCGACCCTTCTGTATACGCTGTCGCCTCGACAGTGTCTATGTCTGGTGCAGTTGCTGAAAATATACACACAAAATTGGCTTTTTGTAGATAGTTGTTAAAGTATCTGCCAATATTTCGAGTGGCTTCTTGTCTCGTTTAAGCCACCATCAAGTCATGCGGCTCTCTCAACAGTTACGCTGTCAGACTGTCGCAACTTTGGCATAGTGTAAGGTCATAAAGCTTTCTTTAGCTGTCAGTCGTCATGCAATATTACTGATATAACTGGATATAACTATGCCTTTACTGTACGTATATAAAACATATGTGAAGCAATTGCACTTGACATAATTAAATTTATTTTAGTACTTAGTAGCAGAAAGCAACTTTTACATGTAATAACATTAAACGGAATATAAATACCTGATAACATCCACCTTTTTATAATAGGATAACTCGTTATTGTCATCGAGGACACTGCTTCCAATAATTATTAAATATTTGCTTAGATATTCTGTTTTTTTTTTATAATTTAAATTTGATTTTGGTTTAAAATTTGAATTTAATTAATTTATTTTTAATATATACTATTTAATAATTGTTATATACTTTTTACATTTTTAAATCATGTAGTTGTATCCATCATTTCATGTTTTTCACGCATGGTTTACCGTTGTACCTTTCTAACAAAAGTAAGAGTAAAGTAACAAGATCTCACTGCGCCTCTCATATCTGTGACTTTATAACGATCGTGTCCTAGTACTTCAGCAACTTGAAATGGACCTTTATAAATAGGCATTAGTTTCGTACTTTGACCGTTATTTGACTGGCTAGGTATTTTAATGACCACCAGGGGGGTGATTATGTAACTCAGTCACCAACTCAAAATGGATGAGTTTACATCAAATCGCTGTCAAATGACGTGCATTATATTTGCTATCTCCAGTGATCAACAGAAATACAATAGAGATAGCAAACACAAATGACGTCATTTGATGTTCACTTTTGCAGTTTGAGTTGGCAACTGAGATACATAATCACACCCCAGGTCAACAACGCTGAATATGCGCGCATTCTTTCGATTTGCATCAACATTTTTATCAGTTTCTCAACATTTGCGATAATATTTTTGGATGGTTTGGTATTATGTCGCAATGTCGTTACATCAATTGGATCTTTGTCAATATTATCAATAAGTTTGTCCGAATCTGTTTGTAACCTGTGTCCAAAAAAAACTTCACTGGGTACGGCCAATGTTGTTTTATTTATTGTACTATTTATACATTGCTGAATATTTAATACATGTTTGTCCCACTTGTTATTGTCTGTATTTGCACCCACACTTCGTGATGCCTCAAGAATTGTCCTATTGAAACGTTTGAACGAGGAACGTGGAGGTACCTGGAGGAACGGGTGTGGCTATGACGTGATGCCTAATATTTTTTGCTTTACAGAAATCAGCAAAAACATTCGCGATGTAAATGCACTTGTCACAAACAAGTCAACACAAATGCCTTACTTTTTGTGTTGCGGACCGGCGAAATAAATACAAATTTAGCTAAAGAATCTACTGTCACTAGTAAGTATACATTATTAAGAGTAGTTTTTATGAAAGGCCCTAAGTGATCAATGTGTAGAGTATGAAAAGGTCTAGCATATTTTGGTATTGGATACAATTTATTGTCCTTTTTGCCGTGGATATTTTTAGAATAACTGCAATTAAGACAGTTTTAATATATTTTGATACTACTTTTTTCGTATTTGGAAACCAATATAAATACCTGATTCTTTCAACAGTTTTTTTCCACAGCAAAATGGCCTAAATCATGGTTAGTTCTAATAATTTGCCAGATACAACGTTTTGGAATCAACCAACGTCTTCCGTATTCGTTTCTACGATATACCTTGTTACCAATTAGCTCATAGTCCTTAAATATTTTTTTTTATGTACGACATCTCCTGATTCTAGAATTTCCCTTCCTGAACAAATGTTGGGATCCTGTAATTGAACTGATAACAACCAATCGCTTTCTGCTATAGACAAAATACTTTCCGTTGACGAATAAATCGTATCAGCTTTAAGAGGCGGGTTTCTGCTTAGAGCATTCACGTGTTGCATTTGTGTACCTGGTCTGTGTAGTATATCAAACGTGAATTCCTGATTTATTAAAAACCCATCCACCTATCCTTGAATTTACTTCTTTTTTTTTATCAGTGTATTTTACAGCATTGCAGTCCGTTATAATCTTGAAAAAAAAAACCTTGTAAATACCGCCTAAGCTGTTGTAGTCCTACCACAATGACTAATAATTCTAATTCAAACGCGTGATACTTTTTTTTCCTCATTTGTTGTTTGTCTACTGCAGAAATGTACTGGTTTTTCACCATCTTTAGTTACTTGTGTTAAAATGCACCCAAGACAGTCACGACTAGCGTCAGTATACAATATAATTGGAAGTTGTAAGTCAAAAATATTAAGTACTGCATTTTGCAGTAAAGACATGTTTAAATCATTAAATGCTTGTAGTTGATTAACTCCCCATTTCCATTTACTTTACTTCTTTAAAAGATTGGTTAGAGGTCTGGACAGTATTGCACAATCTTTGATAAATTTGCGAAAATAATTAATTAGTCCTAAAAATTGTTTGACTTGGTGAACATTTTGAGGGACCGAATAATCCTCAACCGCTTTCATCTTTTTGCTCCCAGGGGGATGATTATGTTACTCAGTTGCCCACTCAAAATTGATGAGTGTACATCAAATAGCTGTCAAAAGACGTGTTTTATATTTGCTATCTTCAGTGATCAACAGAAATACAGTAGAAACATAAACACTAATGACGTCATTTGATACACACTTTTGCAGTTTGGGTCTGACACCATTACCAGAAATTTTATACCCTAGAAAGTTTAAAAAATGAGATTTACTAAGATTGTATTGGACCCCCGCTGGCTGCGAAGGACCACTAAAGATGTAGCGATCCTTACAAGGACCAAAGATGTAAATGATCCTGCCTCGAAGGACCAGAGATATAGTGGATCCTTACAAGGGCCGCTAAAGGTGGTTACCGATCCCCGGTTCGAGGGACCAGCGTAGTTAGCGGACGTGAGACTTCTTCGCCGGTGATGAGCCAACGTGGCCGTGACAAACAGGCAGTTGGTCACAGCTGCGAGGGCCTGGCCGGGGTAGGGGATGTTAAAGCTACGTGGGAACTGTCCCTACGTCCCTACGAGAGATTAATGAAACCGTCGATAATCGTAAACGAAAATAATACACACTTTAATCAATAAAAACTGTCTCATCTGAAAGATGTAAAATAAGCCTTTATTTTGCTAATTCCGCGTAAGCAGTGTAACCGTTGTGGGAAATAATCCTCCAAACGACACAGAATTTGACAAGCCTTACTGACTTTCCCACCACCCACCTCCGCGACCAGAACACGAATATAGGAAGAGCTCGGGAAACAATATAAATTGTCTCGTTCTTTACATGTGACAACCCTACCTAAAGTTCTCACCTCCCACCTCCGCGACCAGATCACAAATAGAGTCCGAACACGGGAAACAAAAACCACTTGTCACGTCCTTCGCCAACTTTGTCGAAGCACTCACCACAGAGAACACCAAATCGCACTCGACGTACGTTTCGCCTCTACCGTACCGTACAAACGACGACACACGAGTGTGTCGTCGTTTGTACGGTACGGTCGAATTCCTGAGGATGCCTCGGTGTAGTGGCATAGCAGGCAAAAAAAATGTCTCATCTGAGTTACAATAATAGTGGACTGTAAACACTAAATAGGTTCTGATTCTCCCGTATCGCAGAGATTCTTCCAGTATTCTTGCAGAGGTTCTTCCAGAGTTCTTGCAGAGGTTCTTCTATAGTTCTTCTTTCTTCTTTGTTCTCGTAGCGGAGATCAGACCCGAAATGCTGGTCGTCCAGATTGGCCGTTCTTTTATATGTTTCGCGGCGGAAACACCGACCAATCACGTGCGAGCATAGGATTCGTCCAATCACATTGTGAGAATTCGAACCAATCATATTTCGTGTAAAAAACGGTTCGGTCTTGACCTCCTCTTCTATTAGCACGACGAGCTTTATGGTAGGTCTTCTGAAGACTCCTGTTCTTGTTCTGACGTCGACAACTCGAACTCCTCCATCCGGACCTTCATAAGTCTTCTCTATCTTCCCCATAGGCCAGACGTTACGTGGCAGAGTGTGGTCTACCACGACTACGATGTCACCGACACGCAGACTTCGTGTTGTATTCGCCGACTCGCTGCGGGGTACCAGCGCCGGTAGGTACTCTTTTAGCCATCGCTGCCAAAAGTGATCTGCTAGCGCCTGGCTGGCACGCCAAGCTCGCCGGTCCGCTTCATTACAGGGGCCCATTGTAGGTAGGCCCTCCGATGTCCCCAGCAGGAAATGGTTAGGCGTGAGTGCTTCAGGATCTGGTGGGCTCACGCTGACGTGGGTGAGAGGTCGTGCATTCACTGAGAATTCCGCTTCGGCTAGCAGAGTACTCAGGACCTCCTCGGATGGTACTTTCTCGTTCAGGGTTGCGGAGAGTGCAGTCTTAACCGATCGCACCAGTCGCTCCCAGGCGCCTCCTTGATTCGGCGCGCCCGGTGGAATGTAGCGCCACTCCATTCTATGCTTCAAGGCTTCTTCTCGTAGAATAGGTAACCACTCATTCTTGGTCTTCTCGGCCTCACTTGTATGGAGAACTTCGGGCTCTTCCTTTTCACATTCCTGTTCAGTCGGCCATTGCTCTTCCGGCATGTACAGGAAACTGGGACCCTGGAACTACCGCTCCCCCCGTTCGATGGGAGACCGGGTGAACCTGGTGGCATCGTCCGCTACGTTTTCTGCGGTCGGCAACCATCTCCATTCTTCTTTGTTTGTCAATTCGGCGATCTCGCTTAGTCGATGTGCTACAAAGGGCGTATATCGTCGTGCGTCGTTGCATACCCAGTGTACCACTGTCAAGGAGTCTGTCCAGTAGATTGTTCTTGTCACCACGATGCGATGTTCTCTCTTAATCGTATCTGCGAGTCTAGCCCCAATCACAGCAGCTTGTAGTTCTAAACGAGGAATCGTTTGTGTGCGTCGCGGTGCCACCTTGGCTTTGGCAGCTACCAAGACGACGCTAATCTTTCCGTCATACTGTGTGATTCGCCAGTAAGCCACGGTAGCGTAGGCTTGTTCGCTCGCATCGCAGATAACGTGTAGTTCGATTCGTTCGTAGCTCTTCACGGCGTAGCACCGGTTCAGTCGTAGTCTTGCGATCTCGTCCAGTTGTTGCAGCCAGTCCGCGAAGAGCTCGCCTTCTTCCGCGGATATAGGTTCGTCCCACGGTATCTGTAGATGCCATAGACTCTGCAAGATGATCTTCGCTCGTATCGTGTAGTGACTAAGCAGTCCTAGCGGGTCGTATATTGACATGACTGCGCTGAGTGCTTCTCTTTTAGTCGGTGCACGGATCTGTGCACGTACATCAGCTGGGACCCGGTTCATAGATGTATTGAAACCCAGCTCATCCCTTTCAGCGTTCCAGTACAGGCCCAATATTTTATTCTCTTGGTGTTCTTTACCAAGTTGGGCTGGTGTCGTCGCTCTCAAGTCCGTAGGTACTTCTTGCAGCACGTCTGTTTCGTTTGAGCTCCATCCTCGTAGTGTGAAGCCTGCAGCCGTATGTTCTTCCTTGACTTCCTTGACCGCTCGCCTAGCTTGATACTTGTCCTCATAACTGGCTACTAGGTCGTTCATGTAGTGGTTCTTCGTTATTGCCTCCAGTGCTAGTGGGTGTGTCTCCGCGTGCAGCCGTGCATTGTGGTCTCGTACATAATGCGCCATGAAGGGTGAACTGGCAGCACCGAAGATCATGCTCGTCATCTTATACCGGGCAGGCGCCTGTGTGCGGTCCATGCCTCTCCACAGGAACTGTTGTGCCGGTTGATCTTGCGGTCGAATCTTAACACGGAGGAACATCTGTTGTATGTCTGCTGTGACTGCTATAGGCCTTTCTCGAAACCGGAACACGATCCCCTGCAGTGATGATAGCAGGTCCGGCCCCTCTAGCAGTTGATCATTCAGGCAGACATCACGGTTCTTAGCTGCCGCGTCAAATACTAGGCGCACCTTGCCTGGTTTGTTCGGGTTCTTCACGGCAAAGTGTGGCAAATACCAGCAGACTGGAGTTAATTCTTCCGAGCCGTCGCATGGTTCGGCGTAGCCCTTGATCATTAGGTTGTTCATCTGGTTTTTATACTCCTTGGCGAAGCTTTCCGACGAATCCATCTTGCGTTCTGTGGATCGTAGACGGTTTAAAGCAGTCTCGTAGTTTCTTGGCATCGTAACGTTGTCTCGTTTCCATGGCAATCCGACTTCGTAGCCACTGTCGGTCTTCCGTAGCGTGCGTTCTACGATGCTCGTTGTTCTCTTGTCATTATCACTGATGTGTGTTTTCTGGGCGATACCAAGCGCGTCGATCTTGAAATATGATTCAACTAGTTCGTGAAGGCGTTCATCGTGTTGCTGGTTCGTGTCTATAGCTCGATCGGGTGTATAGACATGTAGCACGCTCTCCCGTTCGTAAACGATGCTGCGTGGTGCGGTTCCGTGGATGACCCAACCTAGCAGTGTCTTTGTCCCCGCTGGCTGGTCGGGACCGCCCATCTTCAATTCTCGAGACACGATGCACTCCCAGTGATCTGTGCCCACCAATATTCCGGGTTGTACCGTATCGTAGCAAACTTGTTCTCGTGGCAGGTCACGTTGGTGGTCGTACTCCAGTAATGCGTCTGGTATACGCTGCCTTTGAAGCTTCAGGTTCTTGACCGTTCTGGCCTGTATGGTATGTGTTGATTCTTTATTCTTCCCTTTTAGCTTCACAGTGACCCTTTTGCTGCTTCTTTCTTTTTGAGACATGTTGACCCCGTGGAGGTATAGCGGTTGTGTCGGACCCTCGGCTCCAATCTTCTTGGCCAAGTCTTCATCTATCAGAGTGACCGTGGCTCCCTCGTCGAGAAGTGCGTAGATCTCATACTCCCCCCGTGGTCCGCTGACGGTGACTGGACACATCTTGAGTAACACCATTCTTGAGCCGGTAGTAGTGGTAGTTGGTACTACCGACAGTACCGATCCGTTGTCGTTTGGTGTTCTTCCCGCGCCGATCTGCTGCGAGTTGTCCACCTTTTCTTAGTGCAGTGTCTAATGGTGAGGTCCGTTACATTCGTTCCAACCGCATGACTTTGCCTTGCACAGGTTTCGCCTATGTCTCC
>NJDC01001850.1:92234-129960 GCA_002245475.1 Calephelis virginiensis | reverse complement strand
GGCAAGTGTCACAGAAGACAAAATAGCTATTAAAATTCAAAATGGCAGTTAGCAAACATGGGTGGATTTTTGAATAGATATTTCAAAATGATATTTGCGATTTCGTTAATCATTTTCAGTTAAAATAGCCGAGTACGTTTTAAACAACGTTGTAGCCTTTGACCTCTAATAAAGCCTCAAATAAATAATAAAATATTAGTGTGAATGTTTTTTTACACGAGTTTAATCAGACAAAGCGCATCGCTATAAATATTGAAATAGTGTAAAAATGTGATATAACATATTTTATTAATCACAAGAATGAAATTTTACCGAGTGCCGAAGGTGAAAACTGTAGAATACACAGTCTTACTTTTTCCTAACTTATACAAACACTCAGATAATTTTCGTATATAAAAGAATAAAAATTAACAAATCAAGTGAATTTATTTACATTTTAAAACAAAACTTGACAGGAGAGGGTTATCAATTCAACTCTCTAAAACTCCCACGCTCGTGGGGAGTTTTATGCAAATACAGTTTAGGTGCCATCAATGGCAACGACCGTATTACCTTCATAAATAATTGTAATAATTCTAAACTCGAGTATCCTACAGACGGATCAAATCAAATCTCAAGTGTTGTTTAGGTTTAATGTTATTAATTAACTAGCCGACCCGGCTAACTTCGTATCCCTTGTCATTAACTGCTGCCTACAGTTTGCACAAAAAAATAAAGATGTTTTCTACAATTTTCCCAAATTTAATTAATAATGAGTCTATTAAAATTTAGACATATATTTAGAATATCTTATACATAAAATTCTCGTGTCACAATGTTCGTTCCCATACTCCTCCAAAACGGCTTGACCGATACTCATGAAATTTTGTGAGCATATTCAGTAGGTCTGAGAATCGGCTAACATCTATTTTTTATAATCCTAAGTGATGAGGGTCTTGCACATTAGACCTAACGCCTGGGCCACAAGGTATCGGACGCATCTTTAGACTGTAACATTTATAGTATCTATTGGCCATGGTTTTCCCTGTCTAGCTGTGTGCTTATATGTTTTCTAATGCTATAAAAAACTGACAAACCAACAATCAAATCGAAACACAGTAAAAAAATCAGCTTTGTATTCATGAAAATATTTTTTTGGTATACGTAATATTACTTAGAAAATACGTATTTAAATTTACATCTCAATATAACACTTCACTGCGAAAAAAGATTCTATTAAACCACCCTTCAAAAACTCCAATATTATGGGGAGTTTTATGCAAACACAGCATGATTTGGTCCATGCCTTATCACTGCGAACGACTGGGTCACCGACGTGAATAATTGTGTGACTTGTGAACTTTCAAGACCTTACTCAAGTATTCCAAAGATGGATCAAATCTCAAGTTTTATGTACATACAATTATAACACGCATTGAATAAAATTTAAAATCTACCACTTTTTAAAATCTTTTAATCGAGCTGATATTGCTACACTGTAAAACTCCTCCTCCTCCTCCTTCTCCTATTCCTCCTTCTTGGTGTACTTTTTCCTTCTTTCATTATTTATTAAATTTCACTAAAATGACGCACCGACGTATAAGTACAATGATAAAATATACTTTACCGCGTATAATATCAACTTTACAATGCGGATGTATGTACCCGGGGAGACCAAGGTTGACATTACACGATCAGATCACTCGGATATTATCCGACGGTGGTGTCAAGAGTCTCCAAAACCGGCGTGTTTGTATGAAAAGGGTAATGAACGTGAAGGAAGCCTGACAGGTTTGTCAGGATCGTGAGGTCTGGCTCTCGATACTGACTGCCTCCCCGTAAAGGACTTGGCGTGAAGGTAGGCATGTACGTATGTATGTATTAATATAAGCGAACTTTAGAGCTAAAAAAGTTACTTATCATAACTTCGGCTAGTCGTGGGTATACTGGTAGTACCTGTGCCTAACCCTACGAATATGTAGGTGTGTAGACACTTTTTTTAATGTAATATTAAATTGTACCAAATCGTCTATGTGGGTCCAGGTGTTCGACTTGACTTCATGAGGTCCCGGTTTCGATTCCCAGGTTGGGCAACAATAAAGGAAGGTTTTTCCAATTTTCTTACAACAAAATGTTGCTCGGGATTGGACGTGTGCCTGGTTGTTGATAAGCTTGCCACCTATCGCATTGTGGGACTTAGTGTATTAGGCTAGTCGTGGGTGCCGTAGCTGTACTTCTGCCTACGTCTTCGAGGTTATGGGTGCGAAGATACTCTTGTACCAAATACCAGTTATTCGCTCAATTCCATTGTGCGTCTAACAAAAGTAGGAAACAGATTAAAACTCAAATTAACCGCTTGATCCAAGACGAATAAAGAATTGAAGACATCCCTTTTAGATATTAATCCTTAGATCCAATTTAAAGTTAAATCTTGAGTAGCACCATCTTCTGAACTTTGTCAGACGCAGTTTCATTACAAGCTTTACTTCTAAACGACTTTGAAAAGGATGAGATTATTATTTATTTACACTAAGATGGATTTCCTGATGGTAAGAAATTCACGCCACCTAGAGACACCAAAGGTGGTAAAGTTGCGTTGCCAACCTGAGGCCGAGAAGTTAAGGCTTGAGTAAAAGTAAATGTACCGGCAACCTTATCCTTCGAACCGGAACAGGTTAACGGCAAGTGTTGACATTATGGCGGCAGGAATAGATAAGGCGGTGGTAACAATCCGGGCGAGTCGTTGTGAAACTCTACCACCTCGTTAGATGTCACGGTGTTAGTGATATAAGCCTATGCTCGCCTCTTACGAGCTGTCTGGCAGGAAGGTTGCTCGTAAAAGTATTTTTTTAAAGTTTGCTACATAATCACTGAGCAAATAACAAATGAGTTTAATGCTTAATTTCTAGAAAAGTAGAACTCGACTTATTTTGATGAAAATCCATCCAAAAAAGTAGTTTGAGTTATAATTATTATACCTTTGTAATTGTAAACAAATCATAACTCATAAGTATTTGTTTAAAGATGTGGCTATTTTTTTTTCGTTCTATATCCTTAAAAAAACTTAATCTTTTTAGACTAAAACGTTCTATTTTAGCTAAGTTTCTTTTATAGTAGCTGTCTTACCGGCTTATATAAAATATGACGCACAACCAAACTAGCCCGAGATCCAGCTGTCAGCCAGACCGTTATATTATAAAAGCAAGAAAATGTCTACTTACTAGCTGATAGTGCTGGTCGTGAATCTGTTGCCAATAACTATTTTATTTCACGCTTTTAGTAAGTTGTGTATTATTCGGAAAATATCAGAAATAATTTCATATATTGGCTAAACACCCGTTTTTCCCAGTGTTGGTCCGGGCTCCTTTACAGAACAGACCATCTGCGTTCCTGTGCTAGGCAGCTCATAAAAGGCGGGCATAGACTTACCGTCACTACCACCGTGACATCTGACTAGGTGGTAGAGTTTTTCAGCGACTCTCCCGGATTGGTATCGCCACGTTACCTATTCCTGCCGCCATAATGTCAGTGCTTGCCGTTGACGTGTTCCGGTTTGGAGAATAAGGTAGCCGTTAAACTTACTTTCGCTCGAGGCCTAACTTCCCGGCCTAAGGTTGGCAACGCACAATTACCATCTTTGGTGTTTCTAGGCGGCGTGAGTTTCTTACCATCAGGAAATCCGTCCGCTTCGCCTTCACATAACATACATGCATTTACAGGACTATTATCGTGTCTGAGTAAGTTCTGCTAGTGTTGCATTGGACTCACTAGCCTACTAAGAAAACTAATCAAACACTCTCACCTTGTCAAAACTAAGCTACTAAATTTCACTTTACTTGGAGAGGATACATTTTTTTTTCTTTATGATTAATTATGATTAAAATAAAATGATTAAAATGAAATGATTTATGATTAAAATAAAATGTTAGTAATAAAAACATGTCTAAAGTCTGGTCATGAAACAAATATATCGGATATCGCTCTATATTTTCTTATAAAGTAAAATCTAAGGCGATCAATCTTTTTTATATAACACGCCGCTTGTACCCGTAACATAGCGTTAACCTTAATCTTATGTTACACTAAACTATGTTAGGTCTAGGTATATATTTCTAGTAGTAAAGTAATCTATGGGAGCTTCAAAAGTGACCTTTCTCGCGCTTGATTTTGGAATTGATTAAATTTTGACACATGTTTATATCAGAATTAAAAAAGATGAATTTTAAACGACGTCTGTTTGTATATTTGTTATGGAGTTATGATACATAATGTCGCTATTTATTTAATACTTCTTTCGTTGTGTACATACCTACTTATATAAATGCGAATGTAAATTCGTCTGTGACACTTACACGCGAAAAGTGCACAACCAATCGTCACGAAACTTTCTACACATATTCCTGTAAGAACTTATTTTAGGTAATATAGGAAACTTTTAAACTTGAACGCGAGTGAAGCCGCGTGTAAAAACTAGTAGTAATAGTAGTAGTAGTAGTAGTAATAGTAGTAGTAGTAGTAGTAGACATTTATACATTGAGTAAATAATTCCTCGTATTGGTTTAGAATATAGCCGTCTTACTAGTAAAAAAAAAATAAAAGATCAGACAATAAGATGCTGCTACGTCATCTTCCGTGTAGCATGTTATTAGTTAGTTGTAAATTTTAGACAGTATTTAATTCATGAAGCTATAGATTACTTAAGGGGGGTTATAATTTGTGTCTACTCCTTACAAAGAATTAATATTCAGAGAGACTTATTTTGTTTCTTTAGTTTTTGGTATTAGCGTTAGCATTTGCCATAATTTAATTTGAAATTTTCATCAAGTTACTTTATTTAAGGAAATTGTGCTTAAATTATGCAAAATTAATCATAATCCTTCAAAGAAAGTCACGTCAGGGTATACACATTACACAAGCTCATGTAATGAGATTTGACGGCAGCGAGGAAATACACGATACACGTTAATTTCTTCATGATTATCTCATTTGTGCACGTTCATTGGACCAAATTGTATAAAATTCCACCAAAATTGACAAACTTCAGTCAATATAATATAATATATAATAAATACGAAGTTCAATAATTATGAAGAAACTACCATCTTGCTTTCGATGGCGCCAAAAACTCGTCTTGCTAGTCAATTGACAAAGTCAAAATGAGAGAAAGGCTGGAAATATTAGAGAGAGAGTCAGCAATATTGGGAAATTACATTAGTGCTTTGTTAGGAGTATAACCTCGAGAAGTAGTCTATAGGTTCATGGTTTACTTAAACAGGCGTCTATGTTTTTATGATAAGGTGTTATTTTCAATGTATATGATTAAAAAATATAAAAGATTTTCCATTCCAGTTCATATTTTTGTATGCTTCTTACATGGTTTCATCACCAATTAGGTAGATACTTTTTCGTTTAGCTAGTCAAGATACATTTAAACAAAGACTTCCGACTCACATTGTACAAAGAAATGTTTGGTTCAAAGACGAAGGTATATTTAGCTAGAAACTTGGCTTTAAAAATTGTGACTCTCTGCTTCTGCTTGAAGAAGCAAATACCAATCTCTACAGTACAAAATATAAAAGCAAACCGGTTCTTTTTACTATTTTATGTATATGGTTTATTTTATTCAAATTCATCCAAATATCCTGATAACAAAAAGCATATATCGCCTATAAGCACCAGAGGTGTTAATAATGCGAGACTAGAACACAACAGTGACGAGCACTAGTATTATTCTGTAATGAATAAATTAGGTGGTTGTTGAAAACTGGACAAGTAATTAGCATTTTTGAACGGATGAAATATTTTCTCTGATATACAATGAAGTGGGAACAAACAGGCCGTTTCCGATGGCGTCAGATCCGCTTCCGCCGGGAGAGCTAATGAGCTGACGTCACTCACTCAACTTCCGGTCAGTTTATTAGCTATGGTTTGTGGAACCTTTTATAAACTACCTATTTTTTGTATAGTACAACACAGGATTATTTCTCAATAGGTATGTACAATTCCTGCTAATATTACAACGTGTGTAGCATATGTGTTTCGATTAAAATAACTTAAAAAAAAAAGAAAAGGATCTTTACGCCCTTGTCTCCAAAGCCGTCGGCAGAGGCACAACCAGGGCAACCACGACTAGCCAAAGACACTAAGTCCTACAATGTGATAGGTGGTATGACTATCTCCAACCGTGCACATTTCTAATCCCAGGAAACGTTGATTCAAAAAAAAATTAAAATACATCTTTTTTTTGTTACCCGACCCGGTGATCGCGCCCTAGACCTCTAGAAGTCAAGTCCAACGCCGGACCTTTAAACCACAGAGATGAGGCTAAATAACTTTTAGCAATTAAATAAGAGAGAAATGGGATTGAAAGAAAGGAGTGGTGTATGGTGTAAAATAGAGAAAGACCAAATTCAGATTCAAAATAGCTTTTATTACGTAGATCTATACAAAGATTCTTGTAACGCGTCTATATAATTCTAAAAACTACCACCGGATCGGAACGCGGCCACTCACTGAGAAGATCCGGCGAAAGAAACTCATCGGGCTTGTCTTTTTTCTTATAAATCAAATTTACAAAAGTTTACTACATTTACAAATAATATTGTAGAAATTGGTATGAGGAGCAATTAATCCCAAGCATTTCTGTCTTCTAAATATTCTGAAATGACAAATATTGTGTTTACCTCGTCTGAGCTTACCCAGAGAAGAATGCCAAAAGACATGATGCTGTGGAAATAACTAAAATAAACAATTTTAGCGGTGTCGACATCTGTTAACTGCCTTATTTTCTTAATAGCGTAAGATGCTGAGCTCAATTTGATGGCAAGTTTTGCAATGTGCGGGCCCCACTGCAACTTTTTATCTACAGTGATTCCTAAAAATGTGGTGGAATCTACTAGGTCCAGTTTGTTCTCATTGAGTTGTACATTGGTACCTATACACCGAGTGCATCCTGAGAGTAATCCAAGGCTTCATAAATTTTCTTTAACAATTCAACGCCAGCATCGACTGTTGATCTACCCCTTGTAAAACCAAATTGCTTATTATGAAATAAACCCAATAGGTTAAAATGTAATAACATTTGATTAAGTATATTTTTTTGTTCAAATATTTCACTAAGGGTAGGCAGAACGGAGATAGGTCGATAGTTGGTGGGATCAGACGAACTACCAGATTTAAACAGAGGTTAAGCTTTACTAATTTTCATTAAGTCAGGAAAAACACATTTGAAACACAACAATTAAATATTATGGCTAGGTAAGGAGGAACTACATTTATTACTGAAGCAACCATTTTTAGAGCATGATCCCATAAATCTAAAATATTCATCATTTTTAACGATGTAAAGACATTAAAGATGTCATTTTTATAAACAAACGAAAGTTCAAAATTATTTTTACACTCTGCTACATGTTGCTTCTGCTTAGTTTCTGCTGCAATATTGGTGAAAAAATGTCCAAATTGCATTGCAACGTCCAATTCACCTTTTATGTCCACAATGTCAATCTTCAAACTGTAGTCATTATTAAACATTCTGGTTTTCCCGGTTTCACAATTAATAATGTTCCATGTAGTTTTTATTTTATTTGAATATTGTTTAATAGTGTTTTTCAAATACATAGATTTAGCAGTATTACAAGCCTTCTTGAAAAATTTTGAATATTCTTTTACATATTCTTTAAATACAATGATGTTCTTTCATAAACAACTCAAATAATCTTTTTGTACTTTTATAAATTCCCAATATTGCCCATTCACTAAAAGCTCTTCGATTAGTATTGATTGACATTTTTTTAGGTGTGTATGTCTGATGATGAACCGTTTGAATTAATGTAAACAATGAATTATATGATTCATTTGGATCATCATGATACGGCAACATTGGTAATTTTTCCAATAAGGCAGTTTCAAATCTTTTTAGTCGGCTAGCCCTGATAGAAACAAAAACAATGTCTTTTCTTTGAGCTTTTTGCAGAGTTCTCGGTAGTTTAACGAGTAAACCACAGTGATCACAATCCATTTCGCTAATGATATTTTTGTTAAAGGATTTCATATTTGTAATTATATTATCGATGCAAGTTGCACTTCTAGCAGTTATTCTGGTAGGCTCAAAGAAAATGTTGTGCAAGTTATATGATCTAAAGAGATTTAAAAATTTTAATGAAACTAATGATGGTTCTAAAATATTTATATTAAAGGCACCACAGATAATAATATTTGACTTTGAATTAGAAGTTTTAAACAATATCTTTTCCATTTTGCTTTCAAAATCATCAAAAGATGCACAAGGGGGCTTGTTATACACTTAACACAATAAATTGCCCAAACTCAATACAAGCAATCTCAATAACTCGTTCAACAGAAAGGCTTACAATGTCCTAACGTTCTTTAAATTTAAAATTTTTACTTATCAGTGAGCCACCATGTATCATCGTTGATCTGCTGAACGAGCTAGCAACCTGGTGACTATTGAAGTTGAACATGAGCTGATGGCTCTTAAGCTAATGTTCAGTTATTAACAAAATATCAACCAACCAGTCTCCGTTAGTTCAGTCATGTGGAAAGAATGGCAGATGATAGATTAACAAAAAAGGTATACAACACGAATGGAGGTGGACATTCGGGTTGTCTATTGTTTTCCCGAAGAATATATGCCATATATTCAAATGCTAGAATTTCACTTGCCCGAATGTTTTATTGTTCATAATATACTAGTGACATACTCTTCTTTGCCCTAAAGTTCGTTTTCAAATTTATACGAGTGCCATACGTATTCTTGTCCATTTTATCATTTGCAATAATACTCGTATTATTCCACAGAACATTTAAATTACTTACAGAAATTTGTATTTGCATTAAGTAAAATGTAAATTGTAATAAATATATCACAGTACGATTATGTATTTCTAATAAATATATCACAGTATGATTACATATTACATTTGTTTTTATTTCTAATACCTATTTGTCTAGTTCCTCTTTATACTACCAAAGTTGATTTCGTTCAAATTCAACATAAAGCCTTTGTTGCTTTCTGGCACTTTGCCGGCCGCTGCTGCGGCACGCTCGCTTCACTCGCTCGGCTCGTGTGTTGTCTTTCATGTTCAAACTTAACCTAACCAAACCATACAATAACTAAACCTATTTATCACTTAGTATAAAACAAATTTACATCCTTTTTCTAGAAGTTACTTTGATGGTAAATGATATTATGGCTTGTGATAAATACGGCTTACAATCATGCTAGCAAATTATATTATTGAAATTGACTTTACGGGAAATAAAAGTTTCTAGCACGTGACTAATATAGTAAATAATGAGTATGACATATGAAATTATGAGAAACAATAATGTGTCTGTTGACCATTATAGTAGATGAAATTCTGGCAAACGGCTGTAACCAGGACATTCGGAATGCATGGTGGTGTCATGTTTCTCTTGAATCGATGTGTTTTCAATAACCCCCGATATTGCCTACATGTAATGTAGCTAAAAACTAATTCGATCATGACAGCTTTCAAACTAAAATCTGCATCTGCATCAAAACACTATCAGACACACAAACACCTACACACGCCTATTATTTTCTTTATAAAAAAGAATATTAAATCTAGAAGAAGCTAGACAGCTCTGTAGCAATTGTGAGTAAGAGTCAAAGACTATCAAGTATCGAATGCCAACTCGACTCAATGCTCTCTGGCAATCACAGAAGAGACTTGGCGTGAAGATATATATTTATGTTAACCCATACATTGCCTTAGCCTATACTATGAACTTGTACCTAATGCCTGTGATAAACGCGGTAACAATATTTGGAATCGTATCGCGTCCACGGCACCTCCAATAAAGTAATTGGGACGCGAATTCGCGTTTTCGGCACACTGAACTTAAATTCTATCGGAAATTGTTATTTTCTTCCCAAATTGCTTCATAGTTTTTAATTATGTTCGTGTAGTATGAAGAAAAAAAATTAAAATTATAAAAATCAGGGGTTATAAACTGTTGATTATTTTTCGTATTATATTCATTTGATGTTACTTTTTTTGTTAACCGATTTATTGCAGCTCCCATTTTCGAATACTTTTTTCCATGGTTGTAAACAAATTTGGGGGTTATTCGTGTATTACTAGCTAAGTGTTTATTAAGTATCTTTAAAAATAAAATAAAACAGGTGCAAGTTAAATTGAATTGGTTAAATGTCTATTACTAGTTGTAACAGAAAAAAAACTAAGACGTGCATTCTTCATACTCAGATGGTGGAATTGTCAAGCCTCAAAAGAAATTTAAGGAAATTGCTACATGCACAAAAATTGTCGACAAAAATATTGACCGAGTACCCTCCATAACAGATTTGCATGTATGCACACATTTCAGCCATTGTGTATCGAATGATGCTGATCAAAGATATACAGTAATGCAAAAAAATCGTTTAGTTTGGAGAGCAAAAATTTGTACCTGTTGCGGCGCACACATCTTTTTACGATCCTTTCAATCCACGATCCTTTTTATTATTAATTATATAAAACAGTGCCATCGCCAAACAGATTAATATTGAGCATTTTTATACAAAATAAATTGTGTTGAACAGTTTGTCACTCCTGTTTTGTTTTATTTAACCAGACGCGATTATGCGTCCAAGGCATGGTGCATGAAATCAATGATTTAAGTCGTTATAAAATTTCATGTTATATCCAGGAACCGCTTTGAGACTGTTAACTCTGAATTTAGATGCATCTAGTATTAGATATATAGTATTTAGATACTTTCAATTTCAGATTATTTAGTCTAGAATCGAGGAAAAAAAGGCCAAGTCACACACGAACGCGAATGCGCTTCCATGGCACCGAAAAAAAGTTTGCTAGGACGCGAATTCGCGACTAAGGCACTGAATGGGTTAAGGCCTTTAAGAAGGATATATCTTACTTTCAACCCTAAATTTTTACAGATTTCTACTGGGCATACATATAACTATATGTATAACTTTACAAACGGGTGAAGCTGCGGGCTCCAACTAGTAAACAAAATCACAATGCAGTTTTATACTACGGGGAGTTTAATGTAAATTGCTGGCAATTTATACGGAACGTGGTTTTTGGACAGCATCTGCAGGCGCCGCAGTGTGGGACAATGCCGTAGCTGGCATTACATAATAGCTGACCACCTCCCCGCAAAACAAAGGCATATAACAAATACTAGCTGTTGCCAGCGACTTTATATTTATTTTTATTTAACTTATTTTATGACATGAGAAGGCAAACAAGCAGACGAATTTTCCGATGGTGAGAATTTCACGCCACCTGGAGACTCAAAAGTTGGTAACGGTGCGCTGCCACCCTGATGCCGAGATGTTAGGCTTCGAGCAAAAAGTAAGTTTACCAGCTACCTTATCCTCCGAATCGGAACACGTCCATGGCAAGCAATGACGTTATGGTGGCAGGAATAGGTAAATTGCGAAACTCTACCACCTTGTCAGATGCCGCGGTGCTAGTGACGGAAAGCCTATACAGTATAGACGGTAGACGGTATACGTGACTTTTCGTGGTTAATGAGGGGAACAATACGATTTTTTTGGAGTAAAGGTATCGTAAAGGACGTTCTAAACCAGAGGTTCCCAAACTTATTTCATGTAACGCCCACTTTGAAAATCAGTTGTTTTGTAGCGCCCCTCGTTTTTTTCTTGTCAATAACCTGAATAACATATTTGTTGCGCCTAGTTTAAAAAAAAAACATTTTTTTCAAGATTTATACCACCCCCCTCCAGGCTTCCAGCGCCCACAAGGGGGCGTTATCGCCCACTTGGGGAAAGGCTGTTCTAAACGGTCATAAGCTTTGGTTTGTATCCGTCTGGACCGTAGATGTAATCCAAATTTAATAATAATCGAAAGATGGAAATAAAGTTTTCTCCAAAGTTACCTTTGTTGGATGGTTTACAACTGTCTGGAATCCCTATAAATGTTGACCCGGGATTTAAGCTACTACAGCCATTTGGTAAAAACTATTCAGTAGTTTCTACGTGAAAAGTGAACAGACAAACCGACACATATTTCAAAAACCATCATTTTGTGTTGTGTTTTACGAAGCAATTATTGTTTAAAAAGTCATATACACTGAATAGATAGATGTATAGAATTAATTTGGTTATTGTTATTATATGTATAAATATAGATAGTAAAAATATTGTCATTGTGTCTTTTACAGTTTTTTTTTAAGATAGCGAAGAAGTAGGCGACGAGCCTAACGGTAAGAAACAACGCTCAGTTATTATACTTTACTCTTTGGACACAACTGCCGCCTATACACGTATAAGTATACCAAAGAGTATATAAATACTACGTAATAGGAGGCGGGACTTCCATAGATACACAGCAACCCCGAATTTGTATAAAGTTTACTTGAAAAAGTATAACCCGTATAATTTGAAAGTAAGTCGAAAGGCATTCAGATATAAGGCAACTAGTATCATATGATTTGGGCAAATAAGAAACATAGCAAACTTATTTTTTTAATTTTTTTATATGAAAGATTCATCCGGATTGGTACCACCGCCTTACCTATTCCTGCCGCCATAACGTCATGACGTGTCCGGAACACATCTAGACGTTATGGTATATATTTGGAGGTTAAGGTAGCTGGTAAACTTACTTTTGCTCGAGGTCTAACATCCCGGCCTCAGGTTGGTAACGCACCATTACCACCTTTGGTGTCTCTAGGCGCCGTGAATTTCTTACCATCAGGAAATCCGTCTGCTTGTTTGCCTTCCAATATCATAAAAAAAGTAACTGGTTCGTCACTGTCCTATGGCATGGCTGGGATTTAAGGCCACGTAAGTGAGCTTTTCGGCTGCCCTACTCTCTAAAACGGAACAACACAGACGATATGGCTTTAGAAAGATGAAAAATAAGAAACACAAAAAAATAGTCTGATTCCATTTAATGACAAACTTAAATATTTGTATACATCCCTAGTCTTTAAAGTGTAGATCTCACTAATGAATTTAAACACAAAAACTGCAAAACCCGACTGCCATATATCATCTAAGTACAAAAAAGATGAGTATATTTCTTGATTTCCTGGAATTCCATCTTCAGATGTACATATTTGGCGGATAAAGATAAAATTTCCAAAAAAAAATTTCAAAATCGGTTTAGAATTGACGCAGAAATCGATTAACATACGTAAAAAAATGACCTTGTATAAACCCTCTTCCTTTTATCATAAGTTAAAAATTTGGTTCAAAACGGAATATTTGAACATTTATAAAAACATAACGCCTCTGTGGCCTAGCGGTCCGGGTGTTGGACTTGACTGCATGAGGTCCCGGGTTCGAATCCCGGGTCGGCCAACAAAAAGAAAAATGGATTTTTCCAATTTTCTAATAAAAACAAAATGTTGGTCGAGATTGGAAATGTTCCCGGTTGGCGATAGGCTTGCCACCTATCACATTGTGGGACGTAGGTGCCTTGGTTGTACCTCTGCCTACCTCTTCGGGGATATGGGCGTGAAGATACTATAAAAACATAAGAGTCAAATATATACACTCCTTTTTGTGGCTTGAAAATACAAGCTTAAGTGACAACTTTGGTGAGGTATTTGGAATAAGGAAAAGCTCTCTACAATAAAGTTCTCGAGTAATCTGGTGTGAACATTCCCAATTCGACGGTGACCCTTCACTTTGTGTCCACAACTTCTACAAACATCTATCATCCACAAAATATCGTTCTATTTATATCAAACACAAGTAATTATTGACAAGAGCTATGATTGATTTTCCACGAGTCCATTTTTGTTTAGTAGAAAATATAAGAACGTCATGGAACTTTCTAGATCGTAATGACGACCGTCATGCCACTACATGTAAGCTACAAAGTTTTATTTGTGATTTATCAATTTAATCGCATTATAGAATCTATACTTGCTATCGTCGGCACTTGGTGGAATTCCATTGCATATACACGTTTTTTGGAGATAACACTTGTACTTATCCACTGTATACTTTATTTAACACTTTCTAGCCAACCGGTTTCACTTTTTACAACATCATCAGGGCTTTGAAACTAAAGATAAAAAGGACTTTTTGATTTAATGTTCAATACCTATTTGGTTACATCTAACCAAGTGTCATATAATATGATATGTGGTAATCCTATCTTTATCTCGATTTCTTTTGTTCGAGTTGTTTATTTTCTTTTGTTCGAGGCCTAACATCCCGGCCTCAGGTTGGCAGCGCACCATTACCAACTTTGATGTCTCTAGGCGGCGTGAATTTCTTACCATCAGGAAATCCGCCTGCTTGTTTGCTTTCCAATATCATAAAAAAAAATCCTCGCATCAATTCCTGCATAAATACACGTGTTTTGATTTTCGCCTCTGTGATCTAGCGATCCAGGTGTTGGACTTGATTAGATTCCCGGGTCGGACGACAAAAAGAAATTTTGGTTTTTCCAATTTTCTAATAAAAAAATGTTCCTCGAGATTGAGTTGCCCGGTTGCCACCTATCAAATTGTGGAATTTACTGTCTTCGGCTAGTCGTGGGTGCTCTGGGTGTGCCTCTGCCTACCTCTTCGGGTATATGGGTGAGAAAATACTTTTTTAAATTAAAGATAAACTAGTAACAACCTTAATAAAGTCCAATTTTCCTAAACGATGCCAACTTTTAAACTTTTAAAACACAGGAAGTGTTCCTAAACGATGCCAACTTTTAAAAATTTTGTTTTTCTTTACATCAATATGACACCAGCTAAAAATATAACTTTTAATTTTTTTTCCATAGGATCAATATTACAATGGATTGAGATGAAACTTCACAGTAATATAGTTTATATATTATAATAAGACAGACTACTAATACCTTAAGATTTTGCTATTGCACGCGGTGAAGACGCAGGTGGAAGTTTCCAAATTAAAAGATGATATCCTCCCACAAACCCACAATCCACATTGATTGATTGGAGGCCTAGATTGACATTGGTAGCAATTTCGGAGCGCACTCACCAGTCTTAAAGTATTGCTATATTCGTTCAACGATTGTAATAGAAAGAGACAAAACACATTTAGTGCTATCTGATTAGTTCGTTCATGACATTTCTACAGAATTTTGGCGCCAAAAGATGGTGATAGTTTTTTCCTAGTTTTTGTAATATTAACAATTGAGAGAAATTAGTCAAATTAGTCAATTTCGGCTGCATTTTGTACAATTTTGTTCAATGAAAGTGCATCAATTAAATGATCATGAAAAAAATAGTGTATCGTGTATTTCGTTGTTGCTAACAAATCTCACTATATGAATTTGAGTAATGAGGCCTCCGCTTTACTCAAGACCCTGAAATGACTTTCTTTGACGACTTATGACTGAAACTCGATTTTCTGGAATGCTAATTTTTCTACTTTAATACACGCTAGTCCCAAAAATTAAAAAAGAAAAAGAAAAGACGTTTCTACAGACTTTTAAATTGTTACCCGGAAAACGGCCATTTACAACGTTACGACTTGAGATGTCCGGATTAATCTGATTTCTCATCTTTCTTTTGGATTCACTAAAAAAAGATAGCATGTACTGAAAATAAATTTAGCTAGTATTCAGCGGAACTGCTACTAAGTATTGTACGGCAAAAACGCTAGGATATTATCCGAGGGCGGTGTCAATTCTTCACAGCCGGCGGCGTATTCGTATAAAAATAGTCATGAATGTTGAGGAAGCAAGGTCTCTGATAATCGTGAATGGTGATACTTGGCACTTTACATTTAAATTGACGATATACTTAGCGTGAATGTATGCGTATCTTATTATATATAAATTACGTGTCACGTTGTTTATCAGCGATGGATTCCTAAACTACTGAAACGATTTTAATCAAATTTGCACACCGTGTGCAGTTTGATCCAACTTGAAAAACAGGATAGCTTACATCTCAATTTATGATCAAAAAAATTACCATCCGAGCGAAGCCGGAACTGGCAGCTAGTAAATTATAAGTTTAATTTTACTTGCGAAACTTACGGATTACTTCTCGTTAGTGATAAACAAACAATCCATACGTTGTCAGAGAGGATAATCTACATAGCGCCAGCAACGTTTCCGTTAACTTTCCCGGTCCCTAGAAACCATTTAAGTTGCCAAGTTAGTTAAATGTTCAACTTGCGACGGAGTACGTGTTTCAAACACAACTTTGTATGTTAGTCATTATAATACTTAGTAGTATAATATTTAAGCTTCTGTAAAAGTTTTTATACAGTTGAATTTTTACCCCCATTTTGGGGTTATCTTAGACGCAAGTACCTTATAGTACCTTAGTATTATTAGTATAATGAATAGGCCTTCATATGTTCTAAAAGTGAAATCGGATGGCTTTGTTTGTTAAATTAAAAAATCCAACTTTTCGGGATATCTTCGGAAGGTTCCGAGTTCGATTTCCAGGTCCGGCAATAAAAAGAAAATTTGTTTTTTCCCATTTTCTAATAAAAAAAATGTTGCTTGTGATTGGATAAGTGCCCGGTTGGAAGTAGGCATGTCATCTATCACCTTGTAGAACTAAGTGTCTTCGGCTAGTCGTGGGTGCCCTGGTTGTGCCTCTGTCTCCCTCTTCGGGGATATGGGTATGAAGACACTTTTTTTGTAATTTCTACATACAACTTTTTATTAATAAAAAAAAAATAGGAAACAGTTTAATTGTATTCTTGTGATAATAATATCTTTTTGTCTTTTATACATTCTGATAGTTCATTGATCCAGGAAAAGAAAGGGTTTTTGATATTTCGTATTTACTTCAAATTTTCCACGTATAAAGGCTGTGTGGGCGTACCTGCTGGTTTTTCCTCGTTGATTCAATTATTTAGCTGACTGAAAGTTTAATGCTTTTATTCAGTTAAATTTGTAACTTTTAAATTAATGAAAGTTTGAAGTTAATAAAGTTTCTTTTGAAATAATTACAATTAAGAGTAGCTTGGTATTAGATAATGGAAATTATTTACTAAATTGAGTTTCAATAAAACGAGAAACCTTTGAAAACCGCAATTGGAATCTTTTAGTTGGATAATTTGGTGCTATTAATCTTTATGCCAAATCCCTTACAAGGTAGGCAGAGTATTGAGTATATTGAAATATCTATAAACGCATCGCGCCTGAACGGATGAACCAATTTTGTTTATTCTTTTTTTATCAACAAAAAGAAAATGTGGTTTTTCCATTTTCGTAGCAAAAAAAAAGTTTCTCGGAAAAAAAATTAGTACCTGGTTGGCGAATATGCTTGCCACCTGTCACTTTGTGAGACTTAGTGTCTTCGACTAGTCGTCGTGGGTGCCATGGTTGTGTCTCTGCCTAAAGCTTCGAGGATATGGGCGTAACAACTTTTTGTGTTGGTTATAGTCAGGAGAAGGATCATATGAGGAGAAAAACTGGGAAAATTGCAGGAAAAGTAGGAATAATAATACTTGTTTTTCTCATATCTAAACTGTTGGTAATTCAAGCGAAATGAAGTTCGCTGAGTTGACTAGTATACTATAAAAATGCTGACAAATATCACCGACCGCTTTGTGCAGCTTCTTAGTTAACTATGCCATAAGAGACTGGCGACAGCAGCGTCAAATAAAAATTTGAGATGCTGAAATACGACTTATTCTAACTATTTATGCAATGTTTATTTTCTTAATACATTTATAGCCTTATTTATGTATGGGTATAACTGTAACAATATCAAACCGGATACTACAATAAACCATTTTTTTCTTCAAGGGTGGTATTTTCACGCCCATAGCCCCGAAAAAGTAGGCAGAGGCAAAATACCCCACGATTAGTCGAAGATACTAAGTCCCACATGTGATAGGTGGCAAACCTTTCGCAAACTGGGCACATATCCGAGAAACATTATTTTTTTTTTAAATTTGAAAGTACACATTTTCTAATTTTTTTGTTGTCCGACCCGGGACTTGAACCTGGGACCTCAAAAAGTCAAGTTCGACGCCAGAACGCTAGACCACAGAGGCGATAATAAAACAAGTGGTATGTTATTTAATTCCTAAATCTATAAACTAATTATGTTTCTAAATTGTTTTAATAATAATCTATATAATTCAACATTATCCAGGTATACATAATATGATGCATTAACATAACATTTTATTATTGTTTTATAAATTAAAATAATACAATAAAAAATTAATATTGAAATGTTTCTCTAATGTTAGTCTGGGTCTCCCCTGTCTGGCATCATATTTAGGTGTTATGATTAGGCTAATGGATCGTTATCAATATTAATAAGATTACATTGGCTAGTTAAATATATTCTAGGTTTAAGATAAGACTATACGAGATTGTTATTTCCTAAAAACATCCTATTTCCTAAAAACATCCTTTTTCCTAAAAACATCCTTATCAGTATAAGTCCAATTGATGGAAACACCACCTTAATAGGTATGTAGGTAAGACTTTTTATGGTATTGAGTAAACAAATAGACAGACTTACTGCTGGTAAAATTACACATCATCTATTGATACCAAAAGTGGTGATGGGTAGCTCAGAGTGGAATGTCAAACTTCTTTTGTAAGTCCACTCTACTCTAACCATTCAGATTAGCGATAGGTTTTCCATCTATCTCATTCTGGGACTTCGTGTCTTCGGAAAGCAGTGGTTGTAAATCTGTTTACCTCTTCTAAGAAACGGGGTGAAGATACCTACCCCTAAAACTCTACAAACCACAATATTTGTGACGGAAACTGACTTTTATAGCTGCTTAGTAGGATAGACGGTGTCTACATATTTTGATAAAGAGTCCAAGATCCGAATCGTATAAACGGAACTACTGCTTACATCAGCATGTAAAGTGCCACAATTCATGAGAAACCCTTGAACCAAACCGAATTGTGTCACCATTGGTACTAAAAGCAATAACACATTACACAAGCAACCAACTGCCAAAACATGCGTAATAAAAGTATTCTTTATGTCCCATGTATTACCCAGCCAAAAAGGTCACCCGGAAAATCTATTATAACATCCATACACAACTTCACTAATAAGTAATAAAATGTCATTAAAATTAAATTAAATAGGTATGTATTTAAGGGACGACCTCAGAGATGTCAAATCTATCATTAAGTGACCGCCTCTGTGGTCTAGCGGTCCGGCGTCGGACTTGACTTCTTGAGGTCCCGGGTTGGATCCCCGAGTCGGACAATACAATGTACAAAATTTATATTTTCAATTTTCTAATAAAATTAACTTTGCCCGGGATTGGATATGTGCCCGGTTGGCGATAGGCTTGTCACCTGTCACATTGTGGGACTTAGTGTCTTCAGCTAGTCGTGGGTGCCCTGGTTGTGCCTCTGTCTACTCCTTTAGGGATAAGGGCGTAAACATACTTACTTATTAAGTCATAATTTTAATAGAAAAAGTCAACATAATGACTGATTAAAAAATCATAGACATCTCTGAGAGCGGACGTTAATGTTGCAAGATTTAATGAAAAATCTTTTTTTAATAGTTATAAAAATTTTGTCGAAATTTTTTTAGCCAACCCATTTTTAATACAATTTTTAGTATACTAAATGTCAAAATATCGTTTTAGCACTTGTCCTATATTTGAGTTAAATTTCTACAAAATTTATAGAAGTTTTGAGACGAAAGGGTACATACAGGTTCAAGTCCAGTCTGAGGCCAAATTTTTCTTTTTTTTAATTCTATACTAAATTTATTAAAAACATGTTTCATTTTATTATCAGGTCGATGAAGGTCAATTTAGGTTCGGATCTTCTACTATTAATTGACTCATACTAAAGTGTGGCGCTCTTTGGGGGAGGCCTATGTCCAGCCGTGGACGTCCTCTGACTAAAGATGATGATGATAAAGTGTGATATATTTTTTTAAATAAAAAAGTCTAGACTTACTTTAGGTGTAGTGTTATGGTGCCGGGCTGCGGCGGAGTGGGCTCGCCTGGTGGCCCGGTAGTGAAGCCTCCGGAGCGCGCCTCCGAGCCGCTCCGGGGAGTCTTCGCCTCTTGCTACCGTCATACTGCCATCCACACCTGGAAACCAGTCTTCTATCAGATCAAGGTAATTGCATTTTGTGCGAATCCGAGTGAGTGTTTTGTTAAACTCATTAATTTTTTTATGATATTGGAAGTTAAACAAGCAGACGGATTTCCTGATGTGATACCAAAAGTGATAATGGTACGTTGCCAACCTGAGACCAAGATGTTAGACCTCGAGCAAAAGTAAGTCTACCGGCTACCTTACCCTCCGAACTGGAACACGTAATGACATTATGGCGGCAGGAATAGGTAAGTCGGTGATACCAATCCGCATGACTCGCTGCGAAACTTTACCACCTAGTCAGATTTCACGGTGTTCAGAGTAATTAAGCGCAGTAAGACTGGAAAATCTGTCTCCAACTATTTCATTGGGTACGTCGAGATTTTTTTTAAGACAGCAAATGGTTCCGAAATGGTCCCACATATTTTCAACACTTGATCTATATATTTAAAAATCAAATCAAATCTATTTCTCACTAAACTCGAGAGCGTCTGAACCGATTTGTATAATTTTGGTTTTGAATAATTTGTTCAAGTCCAGGGAAGGTTTCAAAGATAAAAAAATTGAATAACTATTAGGAAACTAGGAAAAACAACATTCTAGTTTTTCCTACAAACTGAACGGGTGGAACAAAGTTCGCTGAAACAGCTAGTAATGCATACATTTTCACTTATATTGAAGATATCATCAATGATGAAACTAATATGGGACTACCTCAGAATTATAAACTATCTTGCTCAAAAAGATCCACCAAAATCGGTTGGCTATTAGCAGAGTAATCGCGTAACAAACATACAGTCGAATTTCTCTTTTTTTTTAATCGGTTAAAAAGAATAACAGAGTATTTCACATAGTCCATAGAAGAGGTTTTTTGATACTTCTATTTAAATCTAAAACTTTCGCTTGGTCGGACCGCGGGCCCTCACTCAAAGTCTCAATCTCGCGGGACCTCAAATTCTCGGGCTGACAGCAACACATTATCCTTGTGGCCTTTAGGCAATGTGTGTTTCTGTCTAAAATCCATTTGTCACAATACAACAGTGAGCTTGCTTAAAATATCGGAACTAGAAACTTTATTAAAAAGTATCCTCACGTCCATATCCCCAAAGAGGCAGAGGTACAGTCCGGGGACCCAAGATTAGCCGAAGGTACTTAGTCCCAAAATGTGATAAATACCAAATTGGGCACTTATCCTAAGCAACGCTTTTTTTAATAAGAAAATTTGAAATTACATATTTCGATATTTTAGAAACTTCCTAACTTATAATGAGATAACGCCAGCTAAGACGTAGCGGTGTGACTTTAGTCATTTTTAAGAAATCTCGTTATCTAATATCTTCTACAAAATTTGTTTTGGATTCGCATCTCATACAAACTTTTAAATAGACTTCATAAAAAAGTTTCATTATTTCTTTTCAAATTACCTCACAAGCTTTCGATGTAAGGCATCAAACACAAGGAGCGTTTTTACCCGCGCCTGCTTAGGCAAGTTAAATGAAAAAAAAAGAAATAAAATGGAAGGAGTTGAGGAAGGAAAGTCAATCAACGCGCTAGATTAGTTCCGTCTGCATCGCTTGAATATTTGACAATTATCAAGGAAAAAATGTAAAATATCGAAAAACGATAACGTCAATCGTTAGAAGATAAGAATTTTTTAATAGGGTTTAAGAGGATAAATATACGATTTTTTGATTATTTTATGTAACGTGTGTAGTTGAACTTTTTAATAGGGTTTAAGAGGATAAATATACGATTTTTTATTATTTTATGTAACGTGTGTATAAAGTTAGAGATCTGACACAAGTTGCAATAACTTCGTACGAGTTTAAATACTAAAAAGCTGAGGAAAGAGTTTTAAATTTATGAGAAGTTGCTAACATTTCGCTTTGTGTGTAGCTTGACCTAAGATTTTGATTAAAGTGGTATAGCAAATAAGGCAACTAACGGCTCAGAAAAGATAATTTTGTTTCTAAGGATACTCAGTCTTACGGATTAGCGTTTATCTTCGTTTGTATACACAAATATCTTCATTCCAAGTCTCTTGCGGGGTAAGAGATCGAGTAACAAGTGTAACTATATCTACGGTCCTGCCTAGTTTCTACCAAATTCATTCATCTTATGAAAATACTGGAGTATTATCATATCATATAAACGCGCATATTTCAGAGCCTCTTGACACCACCTTCAGGCTATAGCCGAGTGAGTTAGAAATGAAATGGCAACCTACATGTCCCCGAGTAAAAGTGAGTCTAAACTGTTAAGCTAATATTGAGAGTACAGAAATTTCTAAGGTTGCGAAGATTCTGTACTCAAAATATTTCATTTTCTAATCAAAACAAAGTCAATCGGGATTATGTAAGCTCCCAGTTGGCGATAGGTTTGTCACTTATTACAATGTGGGACTAAGTAGCTGCCGCTAGACGTGGGTGTGGCCTGGTTGTCTTTGCGTAGCTCTTATGGGCTACGGGCGTGAAGATACAATTTGCTATTATTACACGTCATCTCTAGACACCAAAAATGTATATGCTGTTAGTCTCTTGCTAAGCTCACTAATGTTACATATTAGCCGGGATACGACAATGGTAATTGGCAAGCACCAACAACCGATCATGGTAAAAATTTAAAGGTCCAACCTCAAACAAAAACCATTTTTAAAAAAATCAAGTCCTAAAGAACTATAGTAGGGGATAAAAATTTGTATGAATATTGTACTTATTCTACGTTGATAAATTCGCGGGAAAACAGCTAGTTTAAAAATATTTTAACTCACCTGCGGCGTGTTCGGGGGAGGGTCGAGATGATTGGATTTTGGAAGCCTGGTTACGCCCATCCGACTGTAAAAAATGGTAAAGATAAGAAAGCACGTGGAACTCTCTCATCGCATCTCTTACCTATCTATCTAATATGTAAATTAATCTCCATTTCCCTTGATTGTCGCAACACGTGTAATCGGACAGAACAATTTCGCGGACCCTTTTTTGTTGTTAGTTAATGTCAGTAGGTTTGAAGGTGAGCGGAACATTAAAATGAATAAGAATTCAATATTCATAGTTAAGATAGCACAATGTTTGACGGGTCAGATAGTCTGAAATAAAATAATGATTTGGCTTAGTTAGTATACTCTACTAATTTACAGAACTCGCCCTGGGTGGGCCCTGAGGCGATTGTCAAGGTGAAAGTACCAAGTCTCAGATAGTAAAGCTAATAAAAGAGGCACCAATTCTAAATAAGTTCTACAATTTGCTACATTTGCTTACACAAATAGTAGATCCCTCATTACAAACATGGTTCATAAATAAAAAAATGTGTTTATAGTGCTTAATAAATAAAATAATTAATAAAAAAATGTTGTTCTATCTATACTTTTTCTTTTTCTTTCTTTAGGTTTTGGCCTTCACGTTAGTATTTAGCCATTAGTCAAGTAGTAATTTGCATCAAATTTTATTTCAATTTCATTTAATTTTAATTAGTCATCAGTCATAAGTCGTCAGTAAGTCATGTCAGGCTCTTGGGTAAAACGGTGGCCTTTTTACACAAGCTCACGTAATGAGTTTTGGCGGCAATGAGGAAATATACGATACGCTAATTTCTTCATGATTATTTCATTTGTGCACTTTCACTGAACAAAATTGTACAAAATGCCACCAAAATTGACTAATTTCACTCAATATTAACACGAAATTCAATAATTATAAAAAAAAACTTCGACCATCTTTTCTCTCGATGGCGCCAAAACTCTCTATACTTGATATTCTTCCACGTAAATACAATAAAAATGATTTGTCTGAAACATAACCAGTTTTGAAAACATCGACTTAAGTAGGCGGTCCCTCCGTCTTGACGATTTAATAAATTACTTTTTCTGCAGTTACAGATTATTTATTTTTAATTTATGAATGATCAATATTTTGTAACTAATTTGCTTCTTAATGGATAGATTTTTTTTTCACAATGCACAGTTGACGAGTACGAGTTTGCACGTTGACTTTACACTAAAATGGCGTCGCTTACATGATGCTGTGGTGTTATACAGCTTCCGCACAGAATACGACAAAGGCGAGCACTGACACTATAACGGAATGGATAGTTAGGGTCGTGATACCAATCCTACCGTCATTGTAAAACTCTACAAATATAATTAAATTTGTACGTTTGTCGGTTTGTGTATATTTAAATATACTTCCTCGGTCTATCTGTAGGTTCCTCATTCATGTATTCGATGTTATAAAAAAAATAGTCGATGTTATAGCCAAATGGTAAAAAGATTTCTAAAACGTTTATCACCGCAACTTTTTGTAATCGGTTGAAGTAATAAAATAATATTGCATATCTACCTACTTGTAAAAATACTAGACATGTTAAATGAAATGAAGATGTAATATCCAAGAAAATCTTGTATAAGTAGGTATGTTAGATTTGTTGAAAGTGCTTATAATATTCTGGATTCAAGAATGTTATAGTACAGGGTCTGGCTACCTGATTACTAAATTCGTGTATTATTATGTCTTAGTTCGATTTTGTTACGCATTATCTAATATTAACATGGTATTTTCTTAATTATTTTAATTTGTTTTAAAGATAACAAAATCTGTATTTCTGTCCAAAATAGATTGAATTTATTTAATGCACCGATTATAAAATATCGAAGTGATGTTGTGAGTTGTTCAGTGGCAATAATGTAACATGAAACTAATGACCCTTAAATCTTTATAATGATTTAAATCAAAGTTTTAACTTTTGGAAAGTTGTCTGCGTCTGACAATAAAACAAGGCTAAAATTGTCA
The DNA here is from genome assembly GCA_002245475.1 of Calephelis virginiensis. Lineage (NCBI taxonomy): Eukaryota > Metazoa > Arthropoda > Insecta > Lepidoptera > Riodinidae > Calephelis > Calephelis virginiensis. Next base: position 105,173 of record NJDC01001850.1, on the reverse strand, counting down.
GACGCAGACAACTTTCCAAAAGATTAGAAACAACCGTGTGACAGCTACACACACATTTTGCCTGGCATCTCAGACTACGTGTACAATTCAACCGATTACCCTTCTATGCAAAGCGGAAAGTGACGATTGAGATACGATGTTACAAGATTTAGTTAATGTAGGTATACATTTGCATACCAAGGATTGTTTTGGTGAAATAGGCAGGAATATTGTTACAATAAGAAGATCTAATGTACTCCTATTAAGCGCAAATAAAGATATTATTATTATTATTACTATCCGGGATTGCTCATAGTTGCTGACCAGTTATTAATTGGTATCCCAAACCTACGTAATATATAATATAAGAGAACAATATCAGATGGCGAGAATAATATTTAATCGCTTAAACATTTCAAACATTTGAAGTCTCAAATTGTATGGAAAAATTTCGGATGAAGTGACAAATAAACTTAAAAATTACTTGATCAGATCTTACTCTATGAAGATCTTAAACTTCAGCACTACGCTTTAATGATAGAAGTTCTAACCAAGTGGTACAACTCGTTTCCACGAGGGATTATTAACGGATTTAATACACTTTGTCTAAAACTACTCTTAGTCTTGCTTTGTGGTAAAAATTTTATATGAAATTGAAGTTGTAAACGTTGGGTTTTGTTAGTTATGAGTTTGTTTAAGGGTTTTATACTTTGAAAAGTTGTAAAAATGTAGTTTGCGCAATATTGGACAGTGCTTTTAACAAATTTGATTGCGGATAGAACAGCGTCTAAAATTATTAATATTTTATAGGACCGCACTATTAACACTTTTTTTAGTTGCGGGATGTGATGACCCCAACACCTGCCGGTGTAATCTGGTAATTTAGATTGCTGGTTTATTTCGCTATCTGTCAGAGTCAGAGTTCTGAAACGTCTTACCTTTGTCATCACTGACCGTTTCCTACCATCATCTCCAAGAGTCTTTAAGCTTCGACCATCATGCATACGCTATGTATCTTATCATTTTTGCTTTAATATTCTTGAAAACAACTTTTTTCTATGTTAGAGGTCAGCTAAGAAGCACACGGCTCCCCTACTGGTAGAAGCGCGGTCTACAGACACTACAGACGTTACAGGTGCTTGACGTACTTGAAGCCAGAATGGCAGGCCTACGGGTTACAATACCATCCTGACCAAATGTAACATAAAGTCATATGGTGGCAGGAATAGGTAAGTCAGTGGATCTCTATCCGGGCAAGTTTCTTTATAATACTCTACCACCATTGGTCTTGTTGTTAATGTTCTATATTTTAACTTATGCTATTCTCTTACCATCTGTCTGGCAAGGCTGATGGTCTGTTATTTTGAAAGGACCCGGTCTAACAACGGGAAAAACTATACTTGGATAACTTTTTCATATTAATCGCCTCTGTGGTCTAGCGGTCCAAGTGTTGGACTTGACTACATAAAGTCCCGGGTTTGATTCCCAGGTCGGACAACAAAAAAAAACTTGGTTTTTCCAGTTTTATAATAAAAAAAATTGTTCGAGATTGGATATGTGCCCGGTTGGCGATAGGCTTGCCACCTATCACATTGTGGGACTTAGTATCTTCGGCTAGTCGTGGGTGTACTGGTTGTGCCTCTGCCCACCTCTTCAGACATATGGGCGTGAAGATACTTATTTTAGCAGCGACCAAAAATGTCTATTTCAATTGAAGGATGTCTCGTCCCTCGAAATCTAACCCCAAAATCAACATCGTTCAACCAATGATAGCCCGCAACCAACAAAGCAGTAAAATTTTGACGCGTATTCAAATTCAGATTTCAGTATCATTTTTACAACTTTGATAACAAGTCGTAAAGTACGCAGAATTTATAAACTGCGTACTTCACAAAGGGCGAAATACATTGAATAATCGACCTGATTCTGAGAAGGGCACAAAGGGGGCGACCCTTTGTGCCCTTCCGGAACCCGTCCAAATTGAAGGCGTCAACAACTGCAAACCACCCTATAACACCCCCCACTTTTTCTTGTCAAAAATCTCAATAAGAACACATTAGTTTTAGAAATAGTTTTAGTGTATCGCCTCTGTGGTCTAGCGGTCCGGGTGTTGGACTTGACTGCATGAGGTCCCGGGTTCGAATCCCGGGTCGTCCAACAATGGTCGTCCAACAAAAAAAAATGTTGGTCGGGATTAGAAATGTGCCCGGTTGGCGATAGACTTGCCACCTATCACATTGTGGGACTTAGTGTCTTCGGCTAGTCGTGGGTGCCTTGGATGTACCTCTGTCTACCTCTTCGGGGATATGGGCGTGAAGATACTATACTATGCTATGCTATAGTTTTAGAAAAAAAACCAGTCTTTCCCAAAGTAGGCGATGACATCCCCTTGTATGTGCTGGAAGCTTAGAAGGAAGCGTAACAGGAAAAAAATGGTTTAATTAAACTCCAGGCGAGACTAATGTGTAATGAAAATGTAATGTAAACTTTGACTTTCAAATTGAGCTTTACTTGAAATAAGTTTGGGAACCTCTGCTATAAACCTTGTCAGTGCATTAACTTATAGGGCCTGTATCAGACTGGCCTTAGAAGAAACCTATTTAGTTCAGAGGTGAGATAAAATGTGACAAATTGTTTTGGAGATTATCCATTGCTGTGAAACTTTGTGTATTATATTTTTAGTCCTAAAGAAATTATGCATTAGATACATAAATGATTGAAGTTTTTAAAGTCTCAAAAGTATTTTTCTTCTTGTTCTTCTTGTCTAGGTAACATGGGTAAATACTGCATAATACTGGTGGCAGAGTGTGCAGCATCTTGCCCGGGAGGATCCATCACCTTACCTATTCTTGCCGCCATAATGACAGTGTTCATGACTTGTCCCGGTTCAGAGGGTAGGGTAGCCGGTAGACTTTCACAATAGGCGTAACACCCTGGCCAGAGGAAAGTGATGCACCTTTATCATCTATGGCGTCTTTAGGCCACCGTTGGCTTATGCTTGTTGGCTGCCTAATGATAAAAAATGTTTTGTTCTTGTTAGCTGGCTTTTGATGAAACATACTTATATATCTTCACACCAATTCCTTTACAGGGTAGGCAAAAAGTATCGAGTGCCGAATGTGAAAACATACATACATATCTTTACGCCAAGTTGTCAGGATCGTGAGGTCTGGCACTCGATAATGTCTGCCTATGCCATACATACCTAACTACGCCGACCAACCGCGAGGCTCTGCTTCGATTTCCAACGGGGCAGGCATTTGTGTGATGAACACTTAGATGTCTGCATTTCCGGATCTGGGTGTTTATTAAATTTATTCTTGTATCTATTTAAGTATTTCTATGTCTTTGAATCGTTGACTAACACTCATAACACAAGCATATAATTTGCTTACTTTGGGCTTAGATTCAATTTGTTTAACTTGTCCAGAGATATTTATTTATTTATTTATATTTGTTATCTTCTCATAAAGTCAAAAAAATTATAATTAAAACAAATTATTCGTGTTTTTTCAGGTCTCCCGTGCCATCTGCCTTCCTGCCAGCCAGCTTGTAAGAGGCGAGATTGTTTAATGTGTTATCGCCGTAACCGTAACCGGTAACACATCATATAAATGAGGTAAAACTACAAAAGTAACTGTAATAATAAGTCATTAAAGTACACGAAAATTGAGTATTTTCCTGGAGGTATTTTTATTTTTGAACTTGCCCTGTGCTTGAGTTAAATTTCTACAAATTTTGAAGAAAGAAAAAGTTTCTCCCTAGGCAGGTTTGAACCCGAACCATTTCGTCTCGAACCGACGAACGCTCTAACCATTTAAGTTACTGAATAGTTTAGTGTATATTTGTTAATAAGACGATTGTTGTCCATTTTCTTTATTCCTTTAGTTAATAGGAGTAGTATTATAACTTGCCCTACGTTTACGTTTTACGACAAATCCAAAGCTTTGAGGAAACTTTTAAATATCACATCAAACAGTTTAATTGATAAAACCTTCAATATGACAGTATAAAAGAGGCAGCGGGTAATAAAAGTACGGATATCGGGCTTGCGGTAATCAGTTTATCGGATCCTTTTAAGGCTTTATTGTATTAAGAGGCTATCATGTTAAAGTACTGATTTACGGCGAACGCCTCTCGAGTGTGAAGGGTATTAGCGCTTTTCTTAAGGATTATATTGGCTTAAGTGCTGAAAAAATATAGCTATGAGTGGATTTCCATTTGATTACTAACTTGGATCGTTTTATAACTTACTTTATATTTGATATCTTCAAAAACAACCTTAAATGTTACTTTCAAGGTTCATATTAGTGCGACATGGGGATATTGGAAGTCTGATTTTTTTGGAGTGTTGTTTATGTGTAACTGCAATTGTTGTTGATTTTTGTCATATTCTATGTGAAAAGTAAGGATATCTAATTTGTAGAGTATGTTTATAAAACTGGGGACTATGTTGATAAAAACTATGAAGAAATTAGGAAAACAGTACTTTGATTTTTCCTAATCAAACTGTTACTAGTCGTCAATTTTGGGTGGAATAAAGTTCGCTAGTTCGACTTTTTCTTATGTAAGAGGTCAGCGAATAAGCAGTTTAATTTCTTGGTGGTAAGAGACAACTGTGATTTATTGAAACTATAAATGTTGTAGGTGCGTAGAAGACCTGAGAATGGGGTGTTAAGCCTATTTTGAAAGTGTACCACCAGACCGTGACAAATCTTTATGACGGCAAGAATAGGTAAGACATTTAAGCACTAACCGGGAAAGATACTCTTTTTGAATGAGCTGCAAACGTTGTAATCATATAAATATCGCACACCTAGATAAAGCACAACTTAAATTGTATTATTGCCAGAAACAGGAAAAAAAAAACAATTTAATCAAATTATTCTAACATGATCGAGCAGTATAGTAAATAGTTCACATAGTAATTTCAATATATACATACATATCTTCACGTCAAAACCCTCACGAAGTAGACAGAGAGTATCGAGTGCCAAATGTCACTAGCCTTGTTGACCTGCCTGGCTTTCCCTTTTCATACAAACTCATAGATTTTGGAGACTCTTGACACAACCCTGTGATAAAACACGAACGATTTAATCCTGGAATGCCAATCTAGTTCTCCCCATACCGACATTAATCCACATTCACATTGTATATACCTATTGAACGAACCAACACAGCTTGCATTATTTCATATTTTCACCGACACTTTTCTTTATAACCCCGCTCCCCTCTTTCTCTCTCTTTTCTACGTTTCGAATGCAGTGACCGTTACCTCGCAGATTTCCCACAAGCATAATCTTCTCATTTCGACCAATCCGAGAGCATCTGCTTTAAAAGAAGAACCATTAGGTACGAATAAAAATTGAGGTTCGAATTAAGAACTTCCTTTTTAGTAAAAATTGTTTAAAAAGACAGGAACCAATTGAATCAATTTATTTGTCGCCAAAAAGGCTTTTTCGGATATATTACGAAGTGTTTCACGTCTCATCTTATAAACTCGAAACGCGGAAACTACCTGAAGCGTCGCGTCTGACGTAACGTTTAGATCGTGTTTTCCATAATTTTATTTTTTTATCCTCAAATAATCGTTAAGGCCGACATTGACTACACTAGGTCCCAAGTTCGATCTCGGGGTCGAGTAACAGGATGAAAATATGCGTTTTAAATTCTACTATAATGTAAATGCTAAAGTTTGTGAGTATGTGAGTATGGATGTTAGTCACGCTTGAATGGCTTTTCGGAATTGTTTTAAATTTGGAACACAGTTGTGACCTGGATTAACATAAAGGCTACTTTTAATCACGATTATACAACGGATTCCTGTGAAAACGAGAACAAAGCCGCAGGCACTAGCTGTAGTTTAAAATAAATAATACGAAATGTTGCCCGCCAAGTAAGGATAATATATGCCTGGTACGCGAGAGGCTCGACATTTATCCCGTGAGACTTGGTGTCTTCAGCTAGTCGTGGGTGCCTTGGTTGTGCCTCTGCCTACATCTTCGGGAATATTGGTGTAAATAAACTTTTTATTACTAAAGGGGATTAAACTTTTTTGTATGAAGCCTGGCTTAGTGCCTGGCCGCCATTTTGTGTTTTTTTTTTAAATGGCGGCGCACAATAATTCCTGCAAATATGAATGGGGGACACTTATACAAACAAAAACCTATTAGGATCAACATGTCCTAAAGTGTCACTTTTGAAAAAAACACAAAATGGCGGTGATAGAAGCCACAAAGGTTCAAACCCCTTTAGTAGTTTGTAAACTGTAACAAATCTTCATTGAACCTCACAAACTTTCGTATTTATAATATTAGTAGGATGGATTATTTACCAATGAAATGAGTTTGTACAGAAGACGATAAAACAAAACAAGCAACCGGAAATACGTTCGCCTCAGATCAAGAGATAAGTCACACAAACCCAAACAGTAATATCAATGTTGTTTTGTGAGAGCAAGTACAGCTCATTAAAACTTTGTTAATACGATCGCATGGGGTTTCGGGGAACAGAGAGTTTTGCTAAAGTAACATAACAATTAAGATAAACAATTTTGAATTGTATGTTACGAAATATACATTCTTATACTAGCAACCCGGCTCCGCTTCACTCAAATCAAATGTATTACTACTATTAACTACTGACTATAAAATAAATAAATCAATATCCCTGGACAAGAGCGTCGCCAAGGGGGCAAGAGGAGCTGTCCTCCCCTAGAAATTATAAAAATGTTGATAAATAGAAAGAAAAAGTCTTATGTCTTTAATTTGACTCGCTTGATCGATTATTTTAGTACTTATACTACTATTTTGCTACTATTTAAGGGGGAAATGAAAGGCAAGTCACAAAAGTCAAGGAAATGGAGCTTCCGACATAACCTACAATTCATACACAATCTCCGTATCAACAAACCCCCCTATTGGCCCTCGGCATGCTACGGTTTTCGTACATCAAATCTGTTGTATCATATTTGGATCAGCCTCGCTTCGGAAGACATACAGACGGAACAATTGTGGTGAGTGAATTACAGTGCTATACGATTCGAAGTACAAAAAAATACAGTCTACTATATACCATCTTTTAGACCAGCAAATATCGTTCCGCCTACAGTGTTGGTATTAAAATGAAAAAGGACATGATCCGCTGGTTGTGGAAAGAATGACAGATGAAAGATTGACAAAGCAGATACACAATGCGAATGTGGATGTATATAGCTACCCGGTGAGACCTAGGTTGACATTCCATTGACGTTAGCCGAAGGTGGTGTCAAGAGTCTCCGAAACTGGCGTGTTTGTTTGAAAAGGATAATGACTGTGGAGGAAGCAATTCAGGTTTGCCAGGACCGTGAGGTTTGGCACTCGATACTCTCTGCTTACCGCAGCCTTTCCCAAAGTGGGCGATAACGCCCCCTTGTGGGCGCTGGAAGCCTAGAGGGGGGCGGTATAAATCTTGAAAAAAATGTTTTTTTTTTTAAACTAGGCGCAACAAATATGTTATTGAGGTTATTGACAAGAAAAAAACGAGGGGGGGGGCGCTACAAAACAACTGATTTTCAAAGTGGGCGTTACATGAAATAAGTTTGGGAACCTCTGGCTTACCGTGTAAGGGACTTGCCATAGATACATAGATATGTATGTCTAATGTTCATTTATTATTATTAGTACTATTTGGGTTTGTAAAACTATGCTTTAAAGATTATTACGTAAATGTTTCTAAGTCACTACAAAAGTGCAGAATTTACAGAAATAACTCCTGGTACCTATCATTAGCTTATAGTTTCGTGAAAGACAGGAAAATTAAATGTATTCATTCGTTCATTCATTTGCCTTTTAACTAGGGTAAATGAACTCAATTGAATAAATATATAGTGCAAGGCGTGGACCTACTGCACTTAATTATGAGGTCATTATTACAGCAACTTCTACTTGTGGCTTAATTTGCGATGACGCGGTTCTATTTTATGGGCAGTATTTATGGGCAGTTTCTTCCACTCGTTTAACTAAAGTTTCAAAAGCTTATTCACGCCCATATCCCCGGTATCGTCCATCCCATATCCAATCCTGAAATCTCATATCGCCTCTGTAGTCTAGCGGTACAGGTAGACTTGACTTCGTGAGGTCCCAGGTTCGACATCCGGGTCGGGCAGTTTTCTACTAAAATAAATGTTACCCGGGATTGGATATGTGCCCGGTTGGCTTGCCACCTATCGGCTATCACATAGTAGAACTTAGTGTCCGGTTATTCTTGGGTGGCCTGTTTGTGCCTCTGCCTACTTACTTCGGGATTATGGGCGTAAAGAGACTTTTTTATATCTCCGAAAAGGTAATCAAAGAAAGAAAAAAAGAAAACATTTATGAATAGACTAAAGCTTACGACACAAATAAATCAACTTATAATCTAACTTAACCCTAAACACATGCAATTTAAATAAGGGACAAAAAAGTAGTAATGAAATAGAGAATCAGAGCTTGATAATATGCCTTGATGACGATTCGACCACGAAATTTTCGAACACAGTGGACGAAACGACATTTCATTATTTTTTTCTCCGCAAAGCTTTTTAATACGGTCGGATGAAAAAGTTTTACGATACCATAATATCGTATCATTATAAGACTTTATAATTAGAACTATTTGACAGCAGTTTGGTTAAAAATTGCTTTATGATGTCCCCACAAAGCAATTTGTATTACTGTTAGTCACATTAAACTATTTATTATGCAAATAACACAAGTAAATCATAACTATGACCGATAGACTATATTTCTAAGAAAGAAACATCGAAATATATTGAATATTAACCAAGTAATCGCTTAATAAAAAACATACAGTCGATTTGATACCCTCCTCCTTTTTTGAATCGGTTAAAATAATCAGATTACAGAATAAAATTAATTTCAGCCTCTGAATACACGTGCCAAGTATTCCTCATTAAAACTTTATTAATACATCAGGTTCAGAGCGGATTTCGTAAACAAAGGCCGTTTAGTCAAATCTGCGAATTATTTTGATAACGTAATTCATTTCCAAGTTTGTACATCCGTTCACCGTTGTCTATAACATAGCTTTAATCCTTCAATTAGAAATAAATTCACTCCCACTTGACCTATTTTATGAACTTCAGGGTTATGTCATTTAAATATCAAAATTAAACTTTGATACGATTTGAACCTGGTTTGCTGCTTCTATCATGAGCCCAATATATGAAGAATACGGTTGTATAATGAACTTCCAAATTAAATAAAGAACTTTAAATTAACACATTTAAGAAATTTGTTAAATGGAAATTAAATAAAAAGGGATATTATACCATTGCTGAATATATAGCTGATGAGACCGCTTGGGATAAATTGCTCCTCATGCAATCGCTTATAAATATAATGTATCATTATATTAATTATTGTATACATATTCTAAAATAAGAAAAAAGACAAGCCCGCTGAGTTTCTTGCCGGATCTTCTCAGTGTGAGGCCGCGTTCCGATCCGGTGGTAGATTTATTATTATATTGACGCATGACAGGTGCCTCTTGTAGGTTTATTAACAAAAATATTTTTGATTTTTATTTTAGTTAGTTTTGGTGTATGGGCCATGTATTAGATTACTATATCTATAGAGCGCCAATACATCAATGCAAATATCGGGAGTTTCACAAACTTAGTACAACAAAACCACTGGTGGTAGACTACCATACAACTTCTCCTGGTGATACACCAGCATACCTTTTCCTGCCGCCGTAATGACAACACCATGTTCCGCTCCAGGTAGGTTAGATGGTCAACTTGTACAATAGCCATAACAACAACCATAGTATCTATAGGCCACGGTTGTCTCTAACCTCCAGGAGAGCCGTGTTCGCTATCTTATCCCATAAAAACTCGAATGATCGGGGGGGTGATTATGTATCTCAGTTGTCAACTCAAACTGTAAAAGTGTACATCAAGTGACGTCATTTGTGTTTGCTATCTCTATTGTAGTTCTGTTGGTCACTGGAGATAGCAAATACAAAACACGTCATTTTACAGCGATTCGATGTACACTCATCCATTTTGAGTTGGTAACTGAGTTACATAATCACCCCCCAGATCTGAACGAGAGACAAAGAGAGATCTGAACGAGAGACAAAGCGTGCAACTTCAAATCCTGCATGAGATGATTTTTTAATTTAAAAATTGTGAAAAATTATTCCATACACGGGACAAAAGCTAATATTATAATATCTCTGAATTTTAAATGAAGATGAATTTCGCTCAGACTTCGCCATTAATTTTTCGTCTGCCGACGAATGCTCTAAGCATTTGAGCTACTGAGGATTCAATTCCTGTGACGATATTTTTAATTACTTTCTATAGGTAACTCTACAACCTAGTCGGATGTCACGGTGTTAGTGATGATAAGCCTATGCTCGCCTTTTACGAGCTGCCTGGCAAGAAAGGCAGATGGTCTATTCTGCAAAGGAGCCCAGACCAACCTTTGGTGTCTCTAGGCGGCGTGAATTTCTTATTATCAGGAAATTTGTCTGCTTGTTTGCCTTCCTATAACTTAAAGAAAACAAAGCACAAAGCAAGTGCTGAAATAAAAATGCCTTGTTAAAATATCTTATTTGACCAAATTACGAAACCAAATACAACGAAAAGGGGATATTGGTAGAAACTCGGTTTCGTGATCTCCATACCGCCCCGTCAGGACTACAATTATTTGTTGAGGCGACATCTGCGTCGGGGAAACTGTTCCATATTTATTTTTGTATTCCACATCGTAAATTTTGTAGAACAAATCCTTATTACAGTCCATCTTTTGTAAATATTGTCAAAGAGTCTGACTAGACTAGATTTAAATAATGGACTACATTATAGTAAAGGGCAGCGCACACTATGCCTGGCCGCAACACAAATTAAAATCGCGCAGTCCCTGATGCGACCTAATAAACAAAGAGAGTGAAAACGGTATGAATCATTACGTGAATATAGGGCTAATGACAATTTAACACTAAAGTTTAGTGCGACAAAAAGGCGCCACTTTACCTATCTTTTAGATCTTCCCCCCTCCCCCATTAAAAGTGTGCCCTATCCTTAAAACAACAAAATATGGACAGATAGCTTAGTCATTATGTCACCAATATTTGTATTATTAATGAAGTATAACATTTTAGGCGCGTTATTAAAAAAAGTAAATGATAAAAGTGAAATTTTAAGATCCATCATACAAAAGTTACAATATGAAGTTGCAGCGGAGAGCGAAAGATGCGCGCGCATCTGTTATACAAAAGTAACATCATGAAGTTGCCTACTTTAGAAACATGTTTCTACATTCACACACGTGATTTAGTTGTATACAAGTGCGATTCTCGCATAGCTTGGACCTTTGTTAAGTGAAACAAGTATACATAGGTACAAGATGAAAACTATTTACATATTTGCTATTAAATAAGTGTGTGAGTGTTTATGTGAGAGCGAGAGAGAGCGTTTATGTGTCTGTTTTTTTAAACGTTTTTTTTTTGTTTCAAAACTAAAGTGATCGAGATGATTTTTAACTACAATAATTTACATATAGATTTTGAGACAAGTTATTAAAAACATTACAAAATATACCACATTATTAAAGAAAAGTATCAAGAAATGTATTTAGAAGCTATTCTTACAATAACTCTACGAAGGATAAACTCCAATTCTAAAATGAACTGAATTCAGAAATTTCACTAACAAATACGATGAAGGGAAATATTGGTATAAACTCGATTTCGTGATCTCCATAGCTGTCGGGGTTCCAATTTGTTGAGGTGACATCTGCGACAGGGGAGCTGTTCCATATTTATTTTTGCATTTTCTATGTAGAATTGTAAGTATTTTTTTTAACAAAATGACAAATCGAGCAAATCATTGAGATCCGAAACAAATCTGTGTATGATGTCGCCGTGGGCCGTCTAATCGTTTTTTTTTGTGATATTGGAAGGTAAGCAAGCAGACGGATTTGGTTATGGTAAGAAATTCACGCTGCCTAAAGACTCTGAAGATAATGGTGAGTTGTAAGCCTGGGGCTGGAATGTTAGACCTCGAGTATAAGTTAGTTTACCGGTTACCTCCAAGCCTGAACACGACAACGACAAGTACTGACGTTAAGGAGGCAGGAATAGGTACGGCAGTGTTACCAATCCAGGCGAGTCGCTGCGAAACTCTACCACCTAGTCAGATGTCAGTGTGTAATCCGTCACTAGTGCCTTAGCCTATGCTCGCCTTTTACTAGCTACCACACAGGAAGGCCGATGGTCAGGTGGTAATGGAGCGTTGCCAACCGTAGGCCGGGATGATAGACCTCGAGCAAAAGTAAGTTTACCGGCTACCTTAATCTCCGAACCAGTACACGTCAATAGGTAGGTAGGTAACGGAATAGGTAAGGTGGTGGTACCAATCCGGGCGAGTCGCTACGAAACTCTACCACCTAGTAGGATGTCACGGTGTTTGTGACTTTAAGTCTACACTCGCCTTTTACGAGCTGTCTGGCAGGAAGGCAGATGGTTTACTCTGCCAAGGAGCCCGGACCAACACGGGGCGAAATATAATAGGTATAATATAAATATAACAATATTATTAAATATATCTAATAATATTTCCCCGTGTTGCTCTGGGTTCCTTTGCAGAATAGACCATCTACCTTCCTGCCAGGCAGCTCGTAAAAGGCGAGCATAGGCTTACCGTCACTAACACCGTGACATCTGACTAGGTAGCAGAGTTTCGCAGCGACTCACCCGGATCGGTACCACCGCCTTACCTATTCCTGCCGCCATAACGTCATGACGTGTTCCGGTTTGGAGGGTAAGGTAGCCGGTAAACATCCTTTTAGGTCGAGGCCTAACATCCAAGCCTTAGGTTGGCAACGCACCATTACCACCTTTGGTGTCTCTAGGCGGCGTGAATTTCTTACCATCAGGAAATCCGTCTGCTTATTTGCCTTCCAATAT